>PVJI01001731.1:124272-168078 GCA_004026765.1 Micronycteris hirsuta
CCGGGCTCTTCCTCCTGTTTTATGTCCCTGTCCACTTCCCTGGCTCCTTCACATTTTCTTGAGTGTGCTGGTCCACGTCCTGCTGGGCCACCATGTCTCCTAAGTCATGCAGACCCCTCAACCCTGCCCCACCTGCAGAGACTCTGCCTCCACCGCTGCTCTCAAGTAAGCCTGTGTCCTGGATCACGCCGGGACTGGACACGACCCTGTTGTGCCGAGGAGGACTTCGGGGTGTGACCTTCCTGCTGAGGCGGAAAGGCGATGACCAGTTTCTGGAGGTGGCTGAGGCCCCTCAGGGCGTGGAGGCCACCTTCCCAGTCCAACAGGCTGGCAACTACAGTTGCAGCTATCGGACCCATGCAGCAGGCACCCCCTCTGAGCCCAGTGCCACTGTGACCATCGAGGAGCTGGGTGAGTACCTGGACCAATGGGTGGGCTTCCTGGGGGAGGAGGTTCCTGGAGCATAGAACTGCTTTAACTTGACTTCTAACCTTGAATACCACCGCCCAGCACGGGGTCTGGGAAAAGTTACCTGGATCACAGGGGCCTGAGCAGGATGCTGCCGTACCTTGGAGAAGCCTGGGGCTGCAGCAGGTCTGGAGGCTGGGCTTTCTCAGCGAACATGGTGTCTAGGACTCCACCGCCCCAGCTACCCTCCCTTCCTTGTAGCTGCACCACCACCGCCCAAGCTGAGTTTCCAGGGAGAATCTGCTGAGGTCCTGCTCCGTGGTGGGAAAACTTCCCTCGTCTGCGTGGGGCCCCTGGAGAGCGGCATGGAATTCCAGCTGCGGCGTGGAGACAAGGTGCTGCTCGTAGAGAGGTGGAGCACCAACCCGGACCGCATTGTCTTTAAGCTGAAATCAGTGGTCCCCGGGGATGGTGGCCTCTACACCTGCCGCTACCACCTGCGCGGGGAGGACATGCCCTGGTCCCAGGACAGTGCGCCCGTGGAGCTGCTGCTGAGCGACGGTAAGCCTGGCGCTGCGCCCCCGGGGAGCAGGGGAGACACCCAGGGAAAGTGCTCCGGGACTTGCAGGGCTCTGGGTCCAGCCGAGTCCCGATTAATGCGCCCGGTCTCAGTTTTCCCAACTAAGAATGAGGACCCCCGCCAGTCTTCAGGTGCAGGTGGGCCCGGAGACCTGCTTGTAGAGGGCGGCCGGCCTTGGGCCGGAGGACCTGTTCAGGATGCGGACATGGAGCGTCAACCCGGGAGAGGATCCTGGCGGACAGCGGGAGTAGGGGGTGGGTGGGAGATGGGGAGGAGCGGCGGAAGGTGGACACTGCAAGCACCATGACCCTCTGGCCCCCGACTATTCTTGGAGATCAAAGAAATTAACAAGGAAGTGTGCAGAAGATCCAAGGAGGGCGGGGAATGTGAGCGAGAAGCGTTTTTTTTTTTTTTTTTTCCGGGGTGGTCCGGGCGGCCGTCCTGGAGGGGACAAGCGGTTCAGTCTCTCGGCGCCTCGGTCACCTGCATTCCCCCCGCAGAGACGCTGCCCGCGCCCGTGCTTTCGGCAGAGCCAGCGACCTTGCGCCCCGCACCTGGCACGCTGGTGCAGCTGCGGTGCCGCGCGCCCCGGGCCGGCCTGCGTTTCGCCCTGGTGCGCGAGGACAGCAATAGGCGCCAGGTGCTTGGTCTCCAGAGCCCCGCGGGCACCGAGGCCCTATTCGAACTGCGCGACGTCTCATCTGTGGACAAGGCCAACTACAGCTGCATCTACACGGACACCGTGCCGCCCTTCGCGGGCTCAGTACTCAGTGAGCGCCTGGAGCTGCACGTGGACGGTGAGTGGACAAGCCTCCTCCATCCCGGTGCACGGTGAGGTGCCCGCCTTTCCTTGGTGCCAAAGCCTTGCACTCTGGGCCTCCGTATTGACCGCATAGACGATTCCTTACGGAAATGCAGAGCGGAAATCCTTACGGAAAAGACGTCGGAAGTCCTGGGAACGCCTCGTCTTTGGTTTATTTACCTGAGACGTGAGCGCTCAGTTTCCTCGTGTTATCTTTTTAAAGATTTATTTTTAGAAAGCGAGAGAGAAGCATCAGTGCGTGGCTGCCTCTTGCACGCCCCCTACTGGAGGCCTGGCCTGCAACCTAGGCATGTGCTCTGACTGTGAATCCAACCGGCATTTGGTTCACAGGCCTGCGCTCAATCCACTGAGCTACACCAGCCAGGGCCCGTGTTGTCTTATTATTAGCCTTACACCTGCCTGTAGCCCTTCCCCCATGGGAGGAGGGTAAATGTGCAAACCCCCGGGTGTTCACCAACCCTGGGGTCTATTTGTTCCTCTGATTTCCTCATTAAGGGCTCCATGGGGTAGAGGCCATTGGCACACAGGTCCTGACTCCCGACCTTGGGCTGCGCTGTGTGCTAGGCTCTGCAGGGAAGATCATTTCTCTTGGTCATGTATTCCTTCCAGTCACTGCAGGCCCTCACATGTGGGGACCTCAAGAAGCCTCAGTTCACATCTAGGGGACTGCTACGGTCCTGGAAAATGGGGTAATTGATGCAGGTACACAGATGGTTGCAGTCAACAGGTCTAGTGCAGTATTCAGGAAGTGAAGGCAGCTATCTGCATTTGGGACCAAGAAAAGGGAGGACAGCCCTGGCTGGTGTGGCTCAGTGGATTGAGCACAGGCTGCAAAACAGAGGGTTGCCAGTTCAATTCCCAATCAGGGCACATGCCTGGGTTGCAGGCCAGGTCCCCAGTGGGGGCAAAGTGACAGGCAACCATACATTGACATTTCCCTCCCTCTATTTCTTCTTCCCTCCCCCTCTCTAAAAATAAATACATTTTTTTTTTAAGATTTTATTATTTTTTATTTTTTTAGAGAGAGGGGAAGGGAGGGAGACAGAGAGGGGCAGAAACAGCAATGTATGGTTGCTCCTTACATGGCCCTCACTGGGGACCTGGCCCACAACCCAGGCATGTGCCCTGACTGGGAATCGAACTGAAAACCTTTGGTTCCCAGCCCATGCTCAATCCACTGAGCTACGCCAGCCAGGGCTAAAAATAAATACATTTAAAAAAAATCTAAAATAAATAAGTTAGTAGGCATAGTTATAGACAATTACTTGAACATATAATACAATAATTTAAAAAAAAGCGGGAGGAGGACAGAGGCCAGCAGGCCTGGGCTTTAGCGGGAGGAGGGCAGGGGAGGGATTCAGGAGCAGCTGGAGCGAGGAAGTAACTAGCCTGACCCTCTGCTGCACCCAGGACCCCTCCCCAGGCCTCAGCTCCAGCCCCTGTGGAGCAGAGCAGTGAGTCCAGGCCATGATGCCATACTGCACTGCAAGGTCCCCCTGCGCCACGTGCCCCACATCACCTTTGAGCTGCTGCAAGACGGCAAAGAGGTGGTTATGAGAAGTTACTCCTCAGAGGATCTCGTGCTGACCTATGTTGGGCCCCAACATGCCGGCAACTACACGTGCCGCTACTCCAGCTGGCCCTTTGTGTCTGACCTCAGCAATCCAGTGGAGCTCCGGGTAGCAGGTGAAGTTCCCCTGGGGGTATGAGCGCTTGGTTCTTCCCCGCTGCCGCCTGCCCTCTCCTACCCTGCCTTTGCCCAGACTGTGCCCTCTGCCAGAGTGCCCTTCCTTGCACATGTTCACAGCACATTGGTTAGTGTGCCTAGCCTCTGCTGAACTTGGTCAAAATTGCAGGCAGGGAAACAACACTCACAAACACCCCAGGGGCAGAGTGGCTTGGTCAGCTGGAGCATCAGGAGGGCGGCCTGGCAGCTAAGCTGCGTCCTTACTGTGTGACCTCAGTGAGGTTGCACACAGGGTGCCTCCCTCCCCTGCCATTTCTTTATTTGGTCATACTTCTTTAGGACATTGATCCAGCTGCAGACACAGGCTGCTGAGGGTATCCTCATTCAGTATGGCATGGATCCTTCCTGCTGCAACTGGAGGCTGGACTCCCCTGGGAGGGGGTGGGGGGGGGACAGGAGGGCTCTCCCTATTTCTTCTAGGAATTAATAAATGTGACCACAGACTTTATAACATGTCTTTTGCTGCTGCAGTGGCTGGATGCCCAGGACAGAGGGAAGTAGGATGGAATCCTGTCCTGAAGGTAGACAGGCCCTGGGTTGGGTCCTCAGGGTAGAGGGGCTGAGGATGGGCTCCAGGGCCCACCTTTTTCTTCTACCAAGAAGTCTCGCTCCCCAGGCTGCAGGGCCCCAGCCAGTGTGGGTAGGTAGCCTGAGGCTCCAAACACACCCAACTCCCCACCTATCTTGACCAAATCAGTCCCCATACCTGGAGGCAGTTCAAAGGAGGCTGCATTTTATGGTTCTGTCCTCCAGTGTAAGTGGCCACCAGATAGTGATGCTGGACTGTGTCCCCAGCCAAAGGCCAGGTCTCTCACATGGGAGCTTGAAGCTCTGAGAGGGGTGGGACTCCTCTCTGTTCTCTGCTGTCCCTTGGATCTGAGTCCCCATTGCCTTAATGGGGCAATGGAGACTCACCCTATTGAATCCTTGCCCAGTCCCAGCCTGGAGTTTGGCCCTCCAGGTACTGGCATATAGTCAGTGTATATTCATGTTATCAACTAATACTTGATAAAGTGTGTTTTCAAGGAATTTGCCTATTTCATTTGTGTGGTCTGATTCACATATTCCTGTATTCTTTTTTTTCTAAAGATTTTATTTATTTATTTTTAGAGAGAAGGGAAGAGGGGAGAAAGAGAGGGAGAGAAACAGCAATATATGGTTGCCTCTCACATGGTCCTCACTGGGAATCGAACCAGGACCCTTTAGTTCCCGGCCCACGCTCAATCCACTGGGCTACACCTGCCAGAGTCCTGTATTCTTTAAAAAAAAAAAAAGATTTTATTTTTAGAGAGAAGGGAAAGGAGAGAGGGAGAGAATCAGCGACTGATTGCCTCTCTCACACCCCTAACTGAGGACCTGGCCTGCAAACCAGGCATATGCCCTGACTGGGAATCGTACCCGTATCTTTCAATCTGCAGGCTGGCACTCAATCCACTGAGCCAAACCAGCCAGGGATGATTGACATATTCCTGTATTCTCTGAACCACTGTAGAGTCTGTAATGATGTCACCTCTTTTGTGCCTGGTGTTTCTTCTACCCTACCCCAAACCTTCTCTCCTCTCTGCCAGTCTGGTTGGGGGTTTATCAAATTTTATTAATTTTTTCAAAAAACGAACTTGTCTTTGCTCATTTTTTTAAACTGTCTCTTTTCTGTTTGCTCTCTACTTGTGTCATTACTATTTCCTTCTTTTACCTGCTTCTGAATTATTTTGTTCTTTACTTTCTTCAGGTGAAATTTATATCATTGATTTTTGAGGGACAAACATCAGTAATAGCTTCATATTAGGCTGTTAAAAATAGGTTTCAAGCCCTGGCTGGTGTAGCTCAGTGGATTGAGTGCTGGCCTATGAACCAAAGGGTCACTAGTTTGATTCCCAATCAGGGTACATGCTTGGGTTGCAGGCCAGGTCCTCAGTAGGGGACATGCAAAAGGCAACCACACATTGATGTTTCTCTCCCTTTCTTTCTCCCCTCTTCCCCTCTCTCTAAAAATAAATAAAATATTTTAAAAAATAGGTTTGTATTAGTTTAAATCATAGAAAATTACTTCTTTGTGGATAAAAATATCAAATATTGGCAAATTAATTACATTTAACTATGTGAAATTACTGATATCTGATGATTTTTTAATACACAAAGAAGTAATTTTCTATAATTTAAACAGATATAAACCAATTCTGTAAAAATCAACTTTATTAAGGTTTTTACATACAATAACATACATGCCTTTCAAGTGTTTGACAGTTTCACAAATGTAACCACGATATAACCAAGATCTCCATATCCATCTAGTTTGTGTGTACAATTCTTTAAGTTTAAACACATGGCTTGTTAATGTCTGAAATTAATACAGCTGCATCGGTGTCCTTCAGCTTCATGCCTGCCTTATATATCCTTTTGTATTCCTTTACCCTCAGCTTTCCCATGTCCTTGTTTTAAGTGTGCCTCTTCTATAGAACCCCCACAGCTGGGGTAAATGGGTGAACTTTTTTTTAGTTTAAATAAGTTTAATTTTAAAAATCAAAGTCAAGCCTTGGCTGGTGTGCCTCAGTGGACTGAGTGTCAACCTGCAAACCAAAGGGTTGCGGGTCAGGTCCCCAGTAGAGGGCACACAAGAGACAACCAACACATTGATTCACTCCCTCTCCTCCTCCCTTCCCCTCTCTCTAAAAATAAATAAACAAATCCTTAAAAAAAATCAGTCAAAATCAAAACCACAATAAGATAACACTTCACTTCCACTAGGAAGGTTAAAATAAAAAAGACAGCCCTTCCTCCACCATGGTGGGAGACAGCCCAGAAAACACACACAAGGACACTACTGGGTGGAGCATGGCAACAAGATGTGAGCCAGGGCCTGTCCTCTTATGTCCTGTAGTAATTCTCTGACTTCATGGGTCAGAGAACAAAATGACCCTGTACACTGCAAGGAGTGAATACCACACAGTAGGAAATTTGGGAGAGAGAAGTTGCAGGCGCTCTGGGAGTGAGAAAGGCGAGTTGAAGTCAGCCTGAGGAGGTGGGTGACAATTTGCTGCGGAGGGAGAGGATATTTGAAACATCTTGGAGGAAAGCAAACAGGAAGGCCCCAGGCACAGGTATAAAGGCACGTCAGTGGACAAAAGTATGGCTTCTTCAAGAACTGCTAGTGGTTCAATGTGGCCAGAGGGGCCACATCACATCACGAACAGACAGGTGCAGGAGTTTGAGGTTCATCTCAAACAGCAGTCCTTTGAAACTGTTTCACATCACGGCACACAAAGAGATGACCATATTCAGACACATATGTGAGGGTAAGTTTGGAGCCCAAAGTGACTCTCATCTTGGCAAACCTGGAACCCATTCAGGAAGCTCTGCCATACAAAAGGAGGCATTAGAGAGCTTTCTGCCATGGAGAACATGACCAGAATCAGTGTGTGGAAAGAGCACCGTGGAGGCTGGTGTTTAGAAGGCAGGAAGGGGTCTGGAAGGCCCCCTGCTGGAATCCACGAGAGCTCATATAAGGTGACGATGATGAAGAAGAAAATGGAGTACAGGTGAGTACAGGTAAAACCAAAAGGGCCGATGGCTGGTGGGATGGGGAAGGAGGGGGAGAGTTACAGACAAATGCCTCCAGGCAAGTGTCAGCAGCATCCTCAGTGAAGTAGAGGATGAGATGCAGTGTCTGGAGAATGCCTCACGGAAGAGGGAGCCTCGTGAGCCGGCCTTGGAGTTGGACAGTGAAGTAGCAGTCAGTGGAAAAGCACAGAGGTGGTGTGAGCAGTGTCACACTGGGGCTAACCAGGGGAGAAATGGGAGCATGAAGCTGGAGACCCAGCCAGGACCATCCTAGGACCAGAGTCCTGATAGAAATGCCACACAACTACCCTGGCTCTGAGGACAAACCCAGCTCCTTAGCTCACCTGTCCTCTCTCTGAGATGGACTTAGTGGGAATGGAAGACAGTGGGATACTTCTGGAACATGGATACTTTTACATTCATCTGGATTCTCAAATGCAGAGTTGCTCACAGATAGCCCTAGATCTGCCCTTAAGAACTCATCATTCTGGGGGAGTCATCGATGATCCACCCTGTTTTCCCTCACTCCTTTGGAACTCAGGGTTTCTCTTCCATGCTGAGCCCAAGAATGCTGCCCGGTGGGTCACCTCAGCACCATGATGTGGACGCGCAGGTGCACCAGGAGGGCGGAGCTGCGGCTGAAGGCCTTCCCACAGTCACTGCACTTGTAGGGTTTCTCCCCTGTGTGGACCCTCTGGTGCTCGGTGAGGGAGGAGCTCTGCGCAAAGGCCTTTGGACACACCTGGCACTGATATGGCTTCTCCCCAGAGTGGACTCTCAGGTGCCTGATCAGAGCCGAGCAGTCACTGAAGGCTCTCCCACAAGGGTCACACCTGTAGGGCTTCTCCCCCGTGTGGGTGCGTGCGTGCTGTGTCAGGTGGGCACTCTGGCTGAAGGCCTTGCCACACACGTCACATGTGTAGGGCCGCTCACCTGTGTGCACCCTCTGGTGCTGGGTAAGGTGGGTGCTGCGGCTGAAGGTTTTGCCACAGTCCCTGCATCTGTAGGGCTTCTCCCCTGTGTGGATGCGCTGGTGCTGTGTCAGGTGGGTGATCCGGCTGAAGGCCTTGCCGCACTCCTTACACTCGTGGGGCTTTGCCCCCGTGTGCACAACTTGGTGCTGGGCCAGGTGAGTGCTCCGGTTGAAGGCTTTCCCACACTCACTGCAGGTGTAGGGCGTCTTCCGAGAATGGCTCTTTCGGTGTGCCTCCAGGGCCTGGGTGCTCTGGAACATTTTCCCACATTCTCTGCACTTGGAGGACATCCTCCCCGCATGCACACATGGAGGCTCTGTCCCAGGACCATCCAATGGACCAAATTTCTCCTCAGAAGGAGTCTTCTCTTCCCAAGTGACCTCTGGCCACACACTGGGACTGCTCCTGAAGGCATCAGATTCACAGCCGGACTGGTCCATGGGGACATCCTCATGATGCCCTGGAGTGTGCCTGAAATCTGCCTCTTGGGTGGCAGACTTTGTCCAGACGTCCCCCAAGAGTCCTACCAGTTTCTCTGAGCTACTCTGGGGTTCAAAGGCATCACCAAAGGTGTGTCCTGGGGAAACACTCCCCATGAGGGTCTCAGTGGCCATGTCTGATGATTCTGAATGGCTGTGCTTGCAGCTTTCCTCTGAGGGCTCAGCTCCCGGCTCCCATCCTGAAACAGCCCAAACTGCAGCATCAGCCCTTCCCCCACACCAGCCTTTCCTGCTTTGGCCTAGCCTCACTCTACAAAGGAATACATGGGCCACTCCTGACCTGCGGCCCTGTTTCCACAGGGAAGTGTCTCCATTGGTGTCTTGGATGACAAAGGCCATACGGCTGGTCTCCTACATCATCAAAAGCTGCATCATGTTTGCCCTGGCTGGTGTGGCTCAGTGGATTGAGTGCTGGCTTGAGCACCAAACGGTTGTGGGTTTGATTCCCAGTCAGGGCACATGCCTCGGCTGTAGGCCAGGTCCTCAATTGTCGGTGTGTGAGAGGCAACCACACATTGATGTTTCTCTCCCTCTCTTTCTCCCTCCTTTCCTTTCTTTCTAGACATAAATAAATAAACAAAATCTAAAAACAAACAAACAAAAAAACTGCATAACTTTTGAGAACATCTGATCTTCCCCCCATCCCCTAAACTCCATCGTTCAAGGCTCCTGATTTTGGCTCAAATGAACTGATTTGAAAGAAAGTGAGAGTGAGACAGTGAATATGGGAGGGGTCTGTCCTTGCCGTTGCTGTTCGTGTCCCTCGATGGCCTCTGAGTCTGTGTGGGCTTCTACGTGCTCTGGCTGGATGAGGGATCAATCCTGGATGCCAGGGACTGTGAAATTTCCCGCACTCGACTCTACCTTGAACCCAAGTGGAAAATTGCTGCTGTAAGGGTGATGTGCCCACCTGGCCTCTCCATGCCTAGAGGCCTGAGGCCCAGTCTTTATAAAGTACTGTACTGGCGGAGTGGGGCTAAAGACAGCTGGAAACTGGGTTGTGTTCACAGTGGAGGCGCACCTGCCCGAACCTACGTTTGATGGGTGCATAGGGCACCAGTTCCCAGACAGATCCCAGAAAGGAAGGGGTGAAAGAGTAACTGTGGCGAGTAAGAGGGGCACCAGCACTGCCACTGGACAGATCCTGAGCCCAGGGTGATCTTGCCCTCATCTGGTCTGTTTCCTTATCTGTAGGAGACAGAGAATAGAGACTGCTGGCCTCCTCAGGCTGCTGGCCATTATTAGTCTCCAGGTGTAGTGGGTAACATCCATTGCCTTGTTTCAGCTTCACTCTGTGTTTCAAATAGGGAAACTGAGGCCCAGCTGAGGGGAAGTCTTGAATAAATTGTACAAGATCACATAAGCTCAGAGAGGTTGAATAACTTGCACAAGGTCACACAGTTAGCTCGTGTGGCCAAGCTGGGGTTTCGCCTCTAGTATCTTGTCTTTGAATTCTGCAGATGTCCCCTCAGTTCCCCTAACTCTGCCAGCCATGTGCTGGGTCCTGTCCCCAACTTCTTCCTATATTCCAGAAACCTGCCTTTTCCAGAATGCACTGGTCCATATACAACAAGGGGCCTTTGCCCCACCACCCCCTTACCCTGGACTGCTTGTGCTTGCTCTCTCTCATCCTTTCAGTCCCATTTTCCCCTCTTTTTTTTTTTTTTAATTTATTTATTTTAAAAGATTTTATTTATTTTTAGAGGGAGGAGAAGGGAGGGAGAGAAGGAGAAAGCAATGTATGGTTGCCTCTCACATGGCCCTCACTGGGGACCTGGCCCGCAATCCAGGCATGTGCCCCGACTGGGAATCGAACCGGGACCCTTTGGTTCCCAGCCCGCACTCAATCCACTGAGCTACACCAGCTGGGCTATTTATTTATTTTTAAACAGAAGGGAAGGGAGGGAGAAAGAGAGGGAGAGAAACGTTAATGTGTGGTTGCCTCTCACATGGCCCCCACTGGGGACCTGGCCTGCCACCCAGGCATGTGCCCTGACTGGGATCAAATTGGTGACCCTTTGGTTCACAGCCCAGGCTCAATCCACTAAACCACACCAGCCAGGGCCCATTTTGCCCTTTTTTGACCCTGCAGCGAATGGGGCCACTCCTTCCCAAGGCCTGGCTTATGATATCGGCCTGGGCATGGCCAACAGAGCCATGGGAGGGCACCTGACCAACTTCTTCCAGAAACATCTGTTTCTCAAGAAGCTGAACAAATTGTCCTGACAGCTATATTTCCCGTGTGTTTAACATCTGAGTGGGTCTCCCAAAGTGATGCTGCCCAGTGCAGGTCTGATCACCCAGACCCTGGAGGCTAGCATGGGGGCAGAAGCTCAAAGGGAGTACACAGGGACACCTAGTGTTTCATCCCCCACCTGCACCCCAGAGACCTGGCCCCACATCTGGTACGAGCAGCCTAGTTTTCCTCTGGGGAGCTGCCCTTGCTCACGTCATTCTGTGGGGTCTGGTCAGCCAAAGACAAGCATAAGACCCCAGAGAGTTCACAGGGCTCAGCCTAGGGACCTTTCTCTGTTCTCCCCCTGGGTCTGCTGGGCTGGTTTTGTCTCCTTTGGGGAAAGAAATGACTTAAGAAAGAAGCTGTCACAGGAAAAACCAACCGAGAAACAAAACAACTAAGAAAGGGTCCTGATGCCATCAACCGACTCCTGGACACAGCCATGAGGCATCCTGACTTTGCTTTAGTCACTCTGAACTGGGTGTTGGGTTATTAGCCATAAAAACAGACGTGCTAGCACAGTGTGAGAGTATGGATGAATTACAAATGGGAGGACAAGTGCTGGCCCGACCCCTGCCCTCCCCCATTCCTGTCTAGCCCCTGCCTGCAGTGTCCTGCAAACACCCGCCCATCACTGCCCCTCACCTCTCTTGTCCAGCGCCTGAGTCAGATCCTCCACCAGCATGGCGGCCTCCTTGCCGCTCTTGGGGTACTGGGCCCCCACCCAGGCCTGGATCTTGGTGGGCAGCACACCCATGAACTGCTCCAGCACCAGCAAGTCCAGCATCTGCTCCTTAGAGTGCACCTCAGGCTGCAGCCACTGGCAGCAGAGCTTGCGGAGCTGGGTCAGGGCCTCATGAGGGTTGGATGCCTCCTCATAGCAGAAGTGCCGGAAGCGCAGACGAGCAGCCTCGGGGTGGACTGTGTTGCCAAGGCCACATTCCTGGACCCGGGAGAGGCTGGTCTCCTCGTCCTCCACCTTCACTCGCAGGAAGCCATCCTGTTCCCAGGGCACTAGGCTCAGGGGGACCTGGTGAGTGGCCATTGGGCAGCAGCACTCCATTGAGCCCTGGATCTGGGTGTGCAGAAAGATCAGAACTTTGTCACTGTGGAACCTAGGGTGCTGCTTCATACCTGTGCAGTGGGGCACATGCGGGCCTGGGGCCTGTGAGATGTGACTCACCCTCACAGAGAAACAGATCCTCAAACTAATCAGGGCAGAACCCACTCAGTGGTGAGCACCATTCCCAATGCTTGCATGTAGTAACCCATTTAAAACTCACAACAGGTATGGCTAGTGTGGCTCAGTTGGTTGGAGTGTTGTCCCACGGACCGAAAGGTCGCAGGTTTGATTCTCAGTCAGGGTGCATACTCAGGCTGCGGGTTCGATCCCTGGTTGGGGCACGTTGGGGAAGGCACATAATCAATGTTTTCTCTCTCACATTGATGTTTGTCTCTCTCTCTCTCCCTTCTCTCTCTAAACGCAATGAAAAAATGACCTCAGGTGAGGGTAAAAAAAAAAGAAAAAGAAAACTCACAACAAACTCTGGAGGTGGGAACTTTTCTTTTCAATTTACGGACCCAGAGAAAGAAAACATCTGTTCAGTTTCCCAGATAATGAAGGGATGGGTAAGTCTAACAATCCAGGCAGCAGACCCTATGGTCAGCCTGCTTAAGGTGCACTCCTCCCACTGGCAGCTGGGTTTACTTCCTCTCCCACACACACTCTCCACATAGCCACATGGTCGTTCCCTCACTGTATTTGCCATTTTGTACCTTCTGAGATGGCTACATAGATAATTGGCTTTCAGCCTTTCTTCTTTTCTAACATGTCTGACCCTTCAACAACCCAGGTTTGAATAGTGTGGATCCATCTGTATGTGGATTTCTTTCTAAAAAAAAAAAAAAACAAAACAAACAAACCATTTTATTTATTTATTTTTAGAGAGGAAGGAGGGAGGGAGCAAAAGGACAGAAACATTGATCAGTTACTTCTCAAATTGGGGACCTGGCCTGCAACCCAGGTATGTGCCCTGACCGGGAGTTGAACCTGTGCTTTTCTGGTTCACAGGCTGGTGCTCAATTCACTAAGCCACACCAGCCAGGGCTGTATGTGTATTTTTTTCAATACTGTAAATGTATTTTTCTCTTCCTTATGATTTCCTTAACATTTTATTTTCTTTTACTTACTCTTATATAATATATATATAATAATACACATAGCATACAAAATTTATTGAGGTGACAATAGTTAATAACAGTTATACAGGTTTCAGGTGTACAATTCTATAATACATCATCTGTATCCCAGTATTGTTCAAGGGTCAACTGTACATGTATTTTTTTTTAAAGATTTTATTTATTTATTTTTAGAGAGAGGAGAAGGGAGGGAGAAAGAGAGAGAGAAACAGCAATGTATGGTTGCCACTCACATGGCCCTCACCAGGGACCTGGCCGGCAACCCAGCCATGTGCCCCAACCGGGAATCGAACCGGGACTGTCTGGTTCCCAGCCCGCGCTCAATCCACTGAGCTACACCAGCCAGGGCTGTACATGTATTTTTAAGACTATAAATTTCTCTCTAAATACAGCTTTAGCTGCATACCCACAAGTTTGTTGCTGCGTCTTCATTATAATTTATTTAGTTATAAATATTATGTAATTTCTGTTGTGGTTTCTTCCTGAACCGTGGATTATTTGGAATTCAGTCTTTTAGTCATTTTTATTACTGAATTCCAGATTAAGTTGATGGTGCTCAGAAAATGTGCTTTGGTCAATTTCAATCCTCTGAAACATACTGAGACTTGGTTTGTGACCCACTATATCACAAGTGGCAAACACAAGGCCCGTGGGCTGAATCCTGCCCTCCACCTTGTTTTATCCAGCCTGGCATCTTGTTTCTACCTGGCGGCCGCACCAAGCTCCTTGCCCCTAGTTAAGGAGTAGTTACTTTCATACAGTCCTAAAATTACATTCGGCCCTTTGAAGGCAAACACAAGGCTGATGTGGCCCCCGGTGAAAAAGAATCTGACACCCTTGAACTATATGGTTAATTTTTGTCAATGTTCCACATACACTTAAAAATAATGTAAGCCTTCTAACCCCAGCTGGTGTAGCTCAGTGGATAGAGCACCGGTCTGCAAACCAAAGGGTCAATTCCCAGTCAGGGCACATGCCTGGGTTGCAGGCCAGGTCCCCATTAGGGTGCGTGCAAGAGGCAAACACACATTGATGTTTCTCTCCCTCTCTTTCTCCCCTTCCTTCCCCTCTCTCTAAAAAATAAATAAAATCTTTTAAAAAAATAATGTAAGCCTTCTTAGATGAGTGACAAAAGGTAGAACAGATTAAGCTGGACTTCATCAAAATTATAAAGTTTTCATATTCGAAGGCCACCATCAAGAAAGTGAAAAGGCAACCCGCAGAATGGGAGAAATATTTCTAAATTATATACATGATATGGGGATTGTATCTCAAACAGCTCCGTAGGAAAAACAGAAATAATCCAATTAAAGATAAGCAAAGGATATGATGAGACATTTCTTTAAAAAAAGATATACAAATGGCCAAAAAACACTTTGAAAAGATACTACCAGAGAAATGCAAATCAAAACCACAATGAAATACCACTTTACACCTGTGAGGATGGCTTTAATCCAAAGATAGGGTGTAGAAAAGTTGGAACGCTGATAATGGGAATTGGAATTATAGGAAGACAATGCAAGATGGTGCAGCCACTGTGAAAAATAGTCTGTCAGTTACCCAAAAGGTTAAACATAGAGTCACTATGTGACCTAGCGATTCCCCTCCTAGGAATACACTCAAAGGAAATAAAGCTATGTATGTCCACACAAAAACTTGTATACACATGTTCACAGAGTATTAGTCATAATAGCCAACAAACAGAAATAACCTAAATGTCCATCAACAAATGAATAAAATGCTATATATACATAAAATAGAATATTATGCCCAGTAAATAGGAATGAAGTACTGACTCATGCTAAAACATGATTGAACCTTGAAAATATTATGCTAAGTAAGGGGTGGATTCCTCTGTGCTGTGGGGCTATGCAGTCCCTCCCCTAAAGCCTTTTCCTACTTGAAAAATTATTTATATATATAATGTCCCGGCTGGTGTGGCTCAGTGGTTGAGTTCTGACCTGCGAATCAAAGGGTCACTGGTTTGATTCCCGGTCGGGGCATGTGCCTGGGTTTCAGGCCAGGTCCCTAGTGGGGGACATGAGAGAGGCAACCACACATTGATGTTTATCTCCCTCTCTTCTCCTCTCTAAAGATAAATAAATAAAAATCTTTTAAAAATATTTATATATATTTAATATATTATAAGCTTCACCCTTTTAATGTATATTTACAAGGTTATATAACTAGCATCAAAATCTAATTCCAGAATATTTTCATTATCCCAAAAAGAACCCATACCTATCAGCAGTCACTCTCCATTTCCCTTCCTCCTAACTCCTGACAAACACTTATCTGCTTTCTGTGTCTGTTCTGTACTTATTCTGGGCACTTCATCTAAATTTCATCACACAATATGTGACCTTTTGTGTCTGGATTCTTTTAGTGAGCACAATGTTTTTTTTTTTTAATTTATAATCCTCACCTGAGGATATGCTTATTGATTTTAGAGAGGGAGGAAGGGAGACAAAGAGAGAAAAATTGATGGATTGCCTTGTGTACGCATCCCAACTAGGGATCGAACCGGCAACTTAGGTATGTGCCCTGAATGGGAATCAAACCTGCAACCTTATGGTGTAAGGAATGATGCTCCAGCCAACTGGGCCACCCGGCCAGCACCTGAGCACAATGTTTTTGAGGGTCACTCACATTGTAATATGTACCATTATTTCATTCCTTTTCATGACTAAATATTATTACAGTCTCTAGACAGACTACACTTTATCCATTCATCAGCTGATGAACATCTGAGTCATTTCTACTTTTTGGTTATAAAAATTGCTGTCATTATGAAAATTGCACATATAAGTTTTTTTATTTTTTTTTAAAGATTTTATTTTTTAATTTATTTTCAGAGAGAGGGGAAGGGAAGGAGAAAGAGAGGGAGAAAGAACAATGTATGGTTGCCTCTCACATGGCCCTCACTGGGGACCTGGCCCGCAACCCAGGCATGTGCCCCGCCTGGGAATCGAACCGGGACCCTCTGGTTCCCAGCCCGCGCTCAATCCACTGAGCTACACCAGCCGGGCGCACATATAAGTTTTTGCATGGACAAATGTTTTCAATTCTCTGTGGGGTGATATATTAACTCTATGCTTAACTTAAAAAAAAAAATTTACCTGACTGCCCTGGATGGGTAGCTCAGTTGTTAGAGCGTCGTCCTGATACTCCAAGGTTGTGGGTTCCATCCCTGGTCAGGGTACATATAAAAATCAACCAATGAATGCATAAACGGAATAACAAGTCTATGTTTCTCTCTGTCTTTAATCACTATTTTTTTTAAAGTAATAAATTAATAAAAATTACCTGGCTGTTTTTCCAAAGTGGCTACAGCATTTTATATTCCCATCGGCAGTGGATAAGGATTACAATTTATCTATACTCTTGTCAAGCTCTTTTATACTACAACTTTTTTCTGCTTTTCTCTGCATCTCTATTGCACAGCTTTTCACAGTGAATCTTTTTTCCTTTACGGTCAGGAAAAAAAATGAAATGAAACCCTTCCTAGAAGACCCCAAAGCATGTGTGTGTGGCTACAGGCTCCCCCTTACTCAAGGACTTCCTTTCCCATTGGACTTTCTCTACTCACAACTCCCACAGGTATAACTGTTTATAGCTTTTTTTTTCCCTTTCCCTTCTAATGTCAGCCCTTATATCCACACTGCTTAGAGTCCCAACTCCAAGAAGCCACCTGGGCAGAGGTACAGGAGACCCTTGAAGGAGTCATGGCCTTGGGCACAGGGAGAAGTGAATGTTAGTAAAACAAGACCCCAATGCGGAAGCCTTTCAGTGGCAGTGGACAACCTCTGGCGAAGCTGTGTTCTAGTCCTTAACTCCACTGTAAAGCTCACTTGGGCCTCTGGTCACCTTGCCATGACCCCCATTCCTCTTAGTCTTTGCCCCTGTTATTCCCTTGTCCTAAAATCCCACTCTGCATCTTATTTCTCCTAGTTCTCCAGGCCCACAACTCCTTAATCAACTGAAGAAAATGTCCTTTCATTTCTAACCTGTACCCCACCTGATAAGGCACCGACCTCAGAGGGTTGTAGTGAGACTACCCAAGCAGATCCATAACGAGGGTCCAGCACAGGTCCTGGCGCACAGCAAACGTGCAGTAAACCTCCAATCTGATGACTCCACAGCCCCTTGCCAGACTTAAGCTCCCAGAAGGTGCCAGGGACATATCCATAAAGCACTGGTCACACAATTTCAGCTGCAGACAGGCAAATCACAACTTCTTTGTTACATACTTAGTAAATTCTGCAAATCACCCACATTGCAATGCCCGTGACAAAAAAATCTCTGCCAAGCCCTGGCTGGGTGGCTCAGCTGATTGGAGTGTCGTCCTGTGCACCAAAAGTTTGCAGGTTTGATGTTTGACCCCCGTTCAGGGTGCGTCCAGGAGACAACTGATTGATATTTCTCCCTCACATGATGTTTCTCTCCCTCCCTCTCTCTTTTTAAAGTCAATAAACATTCTCAGGTGAGGCTTTATAAATCAATCAATTAATCAATCTCAGTCTATCACATGCTTATATACACACACCCTACAGTCATAATTCAAAACATTCCCAGGCACACACAATTTCTGTCAGTCACAGTCACTAAACACACAACCTCACAGCATCTCCATAGCACAATATCATCCCGCATTCATAACCTCTTAGTCAGATACAGAGACTCCAAGTCAGACCTGAAATCACACAGTCACACACACACCCTCACAATACCACACAACCCATCTACCAAACCTCGAACAGCCGCCATCTTCCCCAGTCGCGCTCCTTACCGGGTCGGTCAGACACTCATCCTCCTGTGGATCCCACACCCAGCATATGTCAGACACAGTAGCTCGGTCTTCCCGCACATGTCACTACTGGTCGGTCACTCCCACGCCCTTCATCTCCTCAGCTGGCCCCACATTTCATCAGTTCTACGTACGGTCCGTAGGTCCTCTGCACCCGCCATCCGTCGGTCTCGCGCTCACAAGTGTCAGCGCTCGCGCGGCTCGTAGTCCGCCCCTCACTCCTCCCCGCAGCACATCCAGCACACTCTCTCGGGCCACCTCAAGCACTTGCGGCTTCCGGGCCTGCGGTCTCCCTCCGGGGCCCCGAGCCGGGTGGGAACCTTCCAGACCCACCTCCCCGCGCAGCTGGAGGACACTTCCGGGAGCGGACGCGGAGGCGCCTGACCCAAGAGCCCTTAGGCGCTTCTACCCGCTCGCCGCCACCACAACTCCCAGAATGCGCCGCGCAGCCCACCAAGACCACAACTCCCGGCACGTCTGGCGTCCTACGGCCCCTGCGTCGGCCGGGGTTACAGTTTCCAGAAGGTGCCGCGCAGGAGCCACTCGAGCAGCCTAGGGCACGCCGGGGATTGTAGTCTGGGTTTGCATGCCGTGCAAAGGTCGGGCCTTTTCGGAGAAGGGTGGCGGTGAGCGGAGGCTGCGGTTGGACCGTCAGCAGGTAGAGGAACCGTGTATGGTGCATAGACGTAAGAAGCGTGTGGAATGATGGTGAGGGGGTGAGGGATGTATGAGGACTGTGGGTGCTGGGGTCAGTTGAGGGGTGTGGGTGCCTGTGTGAGGGATGTGTATCGTGTGTAGTTTGTGTGGCTCATTGTGACCATGCACAGGTGACTCCATGGGTCTATCGTGTGTAACTACACGTTGCCTGGATGTTGGGGTGTGTGTGCGCCACTCTCTGAGACCACGTGTTGGTATTTAGTCACCGTGTCATATAATTGTGTAGATGCATGTGGCTGTCACAATATATGATGGTGTGGGACAGACATGGAGGTGATGGGGGCCTGAAACAGCATGAAGGTCCCAAACTGTGTATGATGACGTTGTATGTTGCTACAGTGACTGTAATGGTGGTAACAGGTGTGACTGTGTGACACAGTGGATGCCTGGTTGTGTGATTGTATATGTCTGTCTCCAAATTTCCTTTTATGGGACACCAGTCATTGGATTAGGGCCCACACAATGAACTCATTTAACCTTAATTACCTCTTTACAGGCCTTATTTTCAAATACAGTCAAATTCTGAGACGTACTGGGGGTTAGGATGCTATCAACCCCCAATAAACATGGCCACAGTTGGGGGAGCATCCAGGTTGGCAAGTTTATGGTACCTCCCACTTAGTGTTCCTGTGAGAATTAAGAGGGCTATATAACTCCACTGGGAGAAGACAAGTGGAAGCTTGTACCTGGTGACTCTGGGATTCCAGGTTATGCACTACTTTTTTAAAATCCTCACCTGAGGGTATATTCCCATTGATTTTTGAGAAGAAAGGAGAGAAAAATATGGACCAGCTGTTCCCTCACCCCCCAGACCTGGAATGGAACTCGCAACCCAGACATGTGCCCTGACTGGGGATCGAACCCACAGCCTTTTGGTGTACAGGATGACACCCAACCAAGCAATGGGCACAGCAAAGAAAAAAGGCGTCTGTATAATGGAGCATGTGGATGTTTGACTTTTGCTTCACTGTAGGTTAGAAAACAGGCAGGTTTAAATCCTTGATTTTTATATACCTTGGGCTATGAGACACCAAGGATCACACCTCAATCACAATGTTCTTTATGTGGACAGCATGGACAAAGGTCAGAGAGCTTGGCTTTCCTTGGGTGTAAAACTTGAGAAAAGCAGTAAGATTGAGGTAAAGTTTGCAGCTGTGGACATTAATGGTCATGTTAACATGCCCTGCATAATACAGAAATAAACAATTTTCTCAGAAGTCTTGCTTTACCTGGCACTGATAGCTGGGACCTCCAGCAGAGATTCTATCCAAAGTGGGAGCCACACAATTCACAAGGCGCCCAAGCACACCTGGTGGTGGGTAGTGTGATGCCAAATCAGAAGGAATTCCACCAGGCCAAACCAAAAAGCATCTGATGGACAGGATGAAGAGGGCAACAATTTTTGTTTGTCCCAAAACAAATAAAAGACAAAAAAAGAAAGAGGGAAGGCCCTGGCTGGGTGGCTTAGTTGATCAGAGTGTCATCCAGAACACCAAGAGGTTGTGAATTTGATCCTATCAGACACATACAGAAGACAACTGACTGATGTTTCTCTCACATCATTGTTTCTCTCTCCCTTCCTCTTTCTAAAAATCAATAAACAGCCCTGGCTAGTGTGGCTCAGTGGATTGAGTGCTGGTCTCTGAACCAAAGGGTCACCTGTTCAATTCCCAGTCAGAGCACATGCCGGGGTTGGGGCCAGGTCTCCAGTAGGGGGTGTGTGAGAGGCAACCACACCTTGATGTTTCTCTCTCCCTCCCTTCCCCCCTCTGTAAAAATAAATAAAATCTTTAAAAAAAAAATCAATAAACATATCCTCAGGTGAGATTTTAAAAATAAAAAGGGGAAGCCTACCTACAGGTTAAAAGAGACCTACAAAAATCAACCACATGCACTGTGTCAATCTTGTTTAGATCCTGATTAGAACAAACCAAATAAAAAACAAAACAATTCATGAGGCAACTAGGAATTTCTGAACACTAGACATTTGACGATATATTGAGGAACTCCTGCTGTTTCTGCTTAGATGTGATAATGACTATGTAGTTTTAGTTGAGATTTCATAAAATTGATCATTTCTCCTGCTCCATCACAGATATTGCTAAGTGAAGTGAGCATTGTTTTTCTTTATTGCCATGCCTGGTGAGGAAGACTACGAGCCGCCACCTGGAGATCACTGCCTTCATTCGCACTGACACCCCAGCAGTTTCACCCACTCTCCATGCAAACATCAACACTGAGAATAAAGGCAAATGATGGCTCAGTATGATTATGAATATGGTTTTATCCCCATGGACCAACAGGGTCATATATATGTATATATATATATATATATATATAATTTTTTTTTAAAGATTTTATTTATTTTCAGAGAGAGAAGGGAGGGAGAAAGAGCAATGTATGGTTGCCTCTCACATGGCCCTCATCCGGGACCTGGCCCGCAACCCAGGCATGTGCCCCGACCGGGAATCGAACCGGGACCCTCTGGTTCCCAGCCCGTGCTCAATCCACTGAACTACACGAGCCGGGCTGTATATATATATATAATTTTAAAGTCCTTGCCTTGTAGAGATATATTCAGAAAAATGGATGAAATGACATGATTTCCAGGATCATTGTGAACAGAATCCTTGGCAGGTGGGGATGCCAGTGAAAATACAATGTCCATGTTTTGGATTACTCAGAAAAATAAGTGATTCTCTTCCTTTCTCCACACCAATTATAAATACTGCAAAATGTTAAACACACACACACACACACACAAAACAAACCACTAAAAACATTGTGCATTAACTAGCTAATGATACCATTTGTTAAAATACTGAAGATTGTTAGTACATAGGCCCGATCAACCAAGTTACATTTTGGAAAATGCTGGCTGTATGGCATGGCATAGTATCTCTACCTTGGTACATGTTGGTCCAGAGAATTCTGCCAAGGGGACTGTTTTGGGCATTATAGGATGTTGAGCAGCACTGCTGGCCTAAACCCACTAGATGCCAGTGGCATCCCTCCCCTCTGCCAGTCATGACAGACAAAAATGTCTTGACATTACGGAACATCTTCCAGGACACAAAATCATCCCAATCGAGAACCTCAGACTTATAGCAACACTGGCTGTTGAAATGGTTTTCACTGGGGTTGTGATGCCCCCAAGGAATGCTGTGGATTTTCATAGGGCTTGTTTGTCGTTTGATTTGGGCATAAGAGTGGCTGACAGGTCAGTTGGAGCCAAGCTGCTCTAATGTCTGTGAAATGTAGACTGGCCCCTGTATACCCTGTGTGTATGATTAAACAACCTGTTTGTAATTATGAACTTAGACCCTCAGTTGACTTTATATGTAAACACACATTAATTCCTGCATGCTGAGAATTTTATACAGAATTTTCCAGAAATGTAATGGCGTTTTGTTTTGTTCAAAACTTTTCCAACAGTGAGTCACCACTGAAAAGTCACATCCCATACAGGAATGCCCCTCACAGAATTTCCGTGGCCAACCCTAGACCCTGAGTACCAGACAACAACCAGCAGACAGTGCTGGGTCTCCACTGTAATGGCCCAGTCATGGAGAGACTCCACAGTAACTCAGTACACATTACTCCATCATAAATTACTTTTGTTTTAATTATCCTTTACAAAATGCGGTTATAGGATGACTTTTTTTTACCTTATGTTTGAATTCATTTCAGGGTCATAGAGGGAACAGTACAATATATTTGGTTAAAGGGGGCACCAAGCTTGATAGATCTGAGGACCACCAATCTCAGGTGTTTAGAAAGCATCTTTCATAGGAAGTCAGAGGTCATCCTGGGCCTTCTTACCCTTAGTGCCCCTGTTGGTGCACAGCCCATGTGGTTACAAGTTAGGTACCTGTGTTTCAAAGTCATCTGTAGAGTTTCTCCCTATGTGGAGTCTCTGACATCCAACACCACAGAAGTGCCCACTGAAGTTTCTTCTACCCCAATAACATGCACTGGATTTTTCTCTTGCATGACTTCATGGATGTCAAAGAGGGCAAGTGCCCTGCTCGCAGGCTGTCCCGCCTTTGGCCCACCCCCAGGGTTTTCACCTGCATGCACATGCTGATGAGAGCTACGGCCCAGGGGCTGCTCCCTTCGCCTCCGATTCCGCCCACGCGGCTCTTCTCTGGTGTGAGTCACTTGGTGTCTGATGAGGTGCGAGCTCTGAATGAAGCACTTGCCGCACTGACTGCACTTGAAGGGCCTGTCGCTCCGCTGCACCCTCTCCCCTGGATTCACAGGCGTGTCGCAGGCCCACTCATGCTTGGTGAGAGCAGCTGCCTGCGCAAAGATCAGCCTCTGGCGGCATTCGTAGGGCTTCTCCCCAGCATGCTTGCGCTGGTGCTGCGCCAGCGAGGAGCTGTGCCGGAAGCCCTTGCCACAGTGGTTGCACTCGTAAGGTCGCTCTTCAGTGTGAGTCCGTAGGTGTAGGAACAGGCATGTGGTCCGTGAGAAGGACTTCCCGCACACACTGCAGGTATATGGCTTCTCGCCGGTATGGGTACGCTTGTGGCGGCCCAGGGAGGAGTTCTGATTGAAGGCCCTTCCGCAGTCCTGGCACGCGTAGGGCTTCTCACCAGTATGGATCCTGCGGTGCACGGTGAGGTGCGTGCTGTGACAGAAGGACTTCCCGCACTCTGCACACTTGTAGGGCTTATCTCCTGTGTGGATGCGCTCATGCTGCACCAGCGAGGAGTTCTGGCTGAAGGCTTTTCCGCATTCCTTGCACATGTAAGGTCTCTCCCCGGTGTGGATCCTCCTGTGCACGGTGAGGTGCGCATTGTGGTTGAAGGACTTCCCGCAGTCTGCGCACTTGTAGGGTTTTTCCTGCACGGGGCCAGGCATGAGCTCTGCCTCGGGAAGAGCAGGATAGGAGGCTGCACTGCAGTCACCACTGTCACACGGCTGCTCCCCTAAAGAGCCTGTCTGCTGACTGATGGAGTGTGAGTGACCCTCTGAATCTGTGACCTGTGAGTCCGAAGTACAGAAATTTTCTCTCTGAGGAATCTCTGGGAACAGGTTTAGGTCTGAACTTGGGAGACAGGTTTCCCCAAGTCTGAGACTTCCGTCGTTTTTATCTTGAACTGGTGCTTCCTCGAGGCAAAATTCCAAGTGCCTCGAACTATCCTGGTCCTTTTCAGGCACCCTGACCTGGCCCTCACAGTCCCAGCCTTCCCCTCGTGTGGCGGGACAGGCAGCATCCCCCAGGAAGCCTTCCCTTTCCGTGATGCAGGACAGCTCCTCTGCGAGAAGGCCCTGCTCTGTGGGTGGTGCTCGGTTTTCAGGTCCAGGCTCCCAGCCTGAAAGAAACCAGAGTTCTGAGAGGTTGGCAGGAAACACATGAAGAAGGGACAGGCCTATGACAGCTTGAGCCCAATTCCCAACTACCTGCTCTGCCTCCAGGCAAATGTCCGTTCTGCTTTTATGTCAACACCAAGTGCCCTGTCTGCAAACACAGCTTCATCAGTTCATCATCTCAACAAATATTCCTGAGCACCTGCCACAGGCCAGGTTCGGGCCCAGATCAGGGGCCAGAAAATGAAGTGCTCAAGCTATAAATGGTTTTCATGTGTGTATGTGTTTTTTATTTTGTTTTTTTTTTAATAGTTTATTTTTCAATTACAGTTTACATACAATATTATATTAGTTTCAGGTGTACAACCCAGTGATTAGACATTATGTAACTTAAGTGATCAGGTTTCATGTTTTTTGTTTTTGTTTTTTTTTAATTTTATTTACTTCTTTTTAGAGAGAAGAGAAGGGAGGGAGAAAGAGCAATGTATGGTTGCCTCTCACATGGCCCTCATCCGGGACCTGGCCCGCAACCCAGGCATGTGCCCCGACTGGTAATCGAACTGGGACCTTTTGGTTTCCAGCCCGCGCTCAATCCACTGAGCTACACCAGCCAGGCAGGTTTCATGTTTTTAAAGGGCTATAGAAAAAAAGATGTGCCCTGGCTGCTATAGGTCAGCGGATTTAGCGCGGGCTGGGAACTACAGGGTCCCGGTTAGATTCTCAGTCAGGACACATGCCTGGGTTGCAGGCCAGGTCCCCAGTGAGGGTCATGTGAGAGGCAACCATACATTGCTCTTTCTCCCTCCCTTCTCATCTCTCAGAAAATAAATAAAATCTTAAAAAAAAAAAAAAGAAAGAAAGAAAGAAAAAAATATGCGACAGAGACAGGTAGAATTCCAACACTGTCCCTGGCTGTTCAATCAGTCATGTAGGTATTGCTGTGAAGAGGTTCTGTAGGTGACATGAAAGTTACTCATGAGCTGACTGTAAAACAGGGACATGATGCTGGGTTATCTGGGTAGGCCCAAAGCAATCCCCTCAATGTTTACGAGCAGAAAAGGCAGGTGGGAGAAGGGGCGGCTGTGCAGGGGCCTCAGTCATGGAGTGCAGGTGCCTGTCAGAGCTGGGAACACCTCTTGGACGAACACAGAAACCTCAGTCTGAGGACACACGGAGCTGAATTCTGCCAACAACCTGGTGGAGCCTGGATGCCTGGACGTGGTGTCTTCCAAAGTCTGTCTGTAAGGCCCCCAGCCCCAGCCTGGCTGACACCTTAACTGCCCAGGAGCAGACAAACCAGTCAGGTCTGACTGACAGAATTGTGAGATAACAAATGTATGCTGTTTGAAGCTGCTATGTTCATAGTAATTTCTTAGAGCTGTGATAGAAAACAAATACAGAAATTGCATGCAGCCCACAAAGCCCACAGTATTTACCATGCGGCCCCAGTTGCTTGGGATAAAGCAGTGACCCCATAGATAGAAAGCCTTCCCATCAGGAGCTGGGGCAAAGGCACTGAACGAGACATGGAAGCAGCAGGCTGGGGGCAGGGCAGACAAGCAGATCAGTTCTAGAAAATCTAAGTCAGATAGGCCACCTCCAAGTGGAGGTGCCCCTGTCTTCAGGACAGCTTGGGGGAGCCCCCATTGCCAAATCCTCTAGGCACAGACAGGCTCCCCTCGTACAGTGCAGTGAGGTGAAGGTGAACCCATTTTCTTTGGCTGCTGCAACAACCACCACAGACTCAGCCCCACTGGGGAGTGACTTTGAGCCTTGCTTCCTCTGGACTTTGCCCCACCTGCCTTTTCCGCTTTCCGACTTTCCCCTTAACCTTTTGCTGTGATCACTGATCTGCAGGTAGTCTCAGGACCCCAACACACCACACCTGGTGGGTTCTCACCGGGACAGTGTCCCTGGGCAATTCCTCTCTCTACCATCCACAGATCAGCTCCTTGCTCCAGCTGGGAGATGACATCGGGTTTGGGAAGCTCAGGTCCTAGATATGGAAAAACACAGAATGTGGGGTTCTGCTTTGGACAAAAATAACCAGCCCAGCCTCCAGCCCCTATTCCTGACCATCAGGACATGGGGACATCTCACAACATGGTGAAAGCTTTGCAATGGGACAGAAAAGGGCAGACACCCCCCTGCCCACATGTCCCATAGGGAAGAAGAACCCAAGGTCCCTGATTCTCAGGTCAAGTCTTCATACCAGAGGCCCTACAACCTATAAGCCATGAAGAATAAGTGACTGCAGGAATCTGCCTGCCAGCTTGGGAAGCAGGACTTACCCACAGAGAGCAGATGCCCAAAGGTCTCCAGCATCACATCACGATACAGGGTCCTCTGGGCAGGACCCAGCTGTCCCCACTCTTCCCGAGTGAAGTCCACAGCCACATCCCGGAAGGTCACTGGCTCCTGAAACATCACACACATGGTCAATCAGCTGAATTGTCCCAATCCGTACTCTCAGAGGAGGAGGAATGGGGAAGGAGAAAACGTGTGGGCCAGTGTCCTGACAGAGTACATGTTCTTGGCACTGTGAGTCAAGACGCATTGGGCACCTGCTGGGCTGCAGCATGTAGGTGTGGGTTATACAGAGAAGAAATGTGAGAGCATCCAGACAAGACCAAAGGCACCCCGCAGTTGACCTACAATCAACTTCAGACAGGTGACCTCTCTCCAGGGCTGACTTGTAGATCTGTGGGCTAAAGAAATGGTTACTGTCTCGGGGCACTAGTTTGGGATGGTTTGTTACATAGCTACAGTTAACTGATACATTAGCCCTCAGATTCAAAGCAAGGCTTGTCATGCTCTCTGAAAAGAGAGGTGTATAGTTAAGAGAAATCACCTGCCTTCAGGCTCACAAGTGACTGAAGTGGGCCAGAGTAAGAACCTACCAGGGTATTTAACCTGAGAGAGGTGACACTGGAGGGGACAGGTAATATGTGCCCTGTCTAAAGGGGCAGCTAGGACTCAGAAACAACTGATCTTGAGAAAATACAGGCCCCAAGTCGTCAGAACTGCCAATCTCTGGTGAGAAGAAATGTCCTACAAACATAGTTCTTTTGTGGACCAGCTCTGGCCATGGTCAAAAGCCAGACATTTCTGGATCAGAGTCTTGGCACAGAGCAGAAATCCAACTATGCTGCCTTGTTTCCTTGTCGCTTTGGAGGCTATGAAGGGGACTAAGTGGCTGTAAAACACCTACAGGACAACTGGACAGCCACATGCAAAAGAATAAAGTCAGTCCCCTACCTCACACCATGTATAAAAAACTCAAAATGGGCCCTGGCTGGTGTGGCTCAGTGGATTGAGCACTGGCCTGTGAACCAAAGCATCACCGGTTCGATTCCCAGCTTAGGGCACATGCCTGCGTTGCAGGCCAGGCCCCCAGTAGGGGGTGTGCAACAGGCAACCACACATTGATGTTTCTCTCCCTCTCTCTCCCTCCCTTCCCCTCTGACTAAAAATAAATAAATAAAATCTTTAAAAAAAAAAACAAAACTCAAAATGGATCAAAAACTTAAAATGTAAAAGCTGAAAATGAAACTATTAAATTTTTAGAAGAAGACACAAGAATAAATCTTCATAACTTTGGACTTGGCAAAGGATTCTTAAAAAGGATTCTCAAAAGCACGAGCAATAAATAAATTGAACTTAATCAAAATTAAAAATTTGTGTGCTCCAAAGGACACGCTAATGAAAACACACCCACATAATGGGAGATACTTATTGCAAATCACATATCTGATAAGTCTTGTATCCAGAAGATAAAAAAAACTTACAAATCAATAATAGATGCAACCTAAGTAAAACGAAGAAAATATAAAAGATCTCAAAGGAGATATAAAAAAAATTAGTAAATAACCACAAGAAAATACGCAAATAAAAATGCAAATCGAAATCTTGTATCAAATACCTCAAATTTCTTTTTTATTAATCCTCACTCGAGTATATGTTTATTGGTTTTTAGAGAGGAAGGGAGAGAGAGAAACATTGATGTGAGAGAGAAACATTGATCAGTGGACACCCAATGGGAGACCAAACCTGCAATGTGGATATGTGCACTAACTGGAATCGAACCTGCAACCTTTTGGTGCATGGGACAATGCTCCAGCCAACTGAACCACCTAGCCAGGGCTCCAATACCTAAATTTAAAAGGGTATTTTCTTAAACAAACAAACAAACAAAAAAACCACAAGTAGAGCCTTAGGCTCACTGGTTCCATTCCCAGTCAGAGCACATGTCCGGGTTGCAGTCCAGGTCTGTGGTTGGGAGCATGACAGAGGCTCAATGTCTCTTTCACAGATCAATGGTTTTCTCCTTGTAGCCCTCCCTTCCCCGCTCTCTAAAAAATAAATCTTTTTTTTAATGATTTTTTAAATATTAAAGAAATTACAGCACGTGGCTCTGACGAAAATTGTGCAGAAAACATGCCGAACCTTTTGACTGGGAACAGAGGTCTCTGCTCCTGTCCTGCTATCCTCACCTCCCATTCAGAAGGTCCTCCAACCCTGATACATGCTCCCTGTGCCTCCTGCCCCCACCCCTCATCACCTACTTTGCATGGGTTGCCAGTGAGAGCCCAGGCACCAGATGCACTCACCACTGGTCTGTTCAGGCCACAGGACCTCATGTGAGTTCTTCATGTCTCCTCCTAGGATTCTAGCAGGAGGCCAGTCCTTGCTGTCTCGTGACTGTCCCTTGCTGCTCTACATCAGCCCCCTGAAGTCCTCCTCTTGCTCTGCACTGCTGGGGCCTGGAGGGATGGGCTGCCTCAGACCCACACACTCTCCCCGTCTGACCAGGCCATCCTGGCATCAGCCAGCACTCAAGTCATTGTCCCCAACCTCCCTCCCTCCCTCTTGTGCTTTAGTTAGTTCTCAGTGTCTCACCCCCGTATTATTGACTGGTTTTTCTCAAACCCATGCCATTCCTGCTTAAAACATCTGAATGACTCCTTCTCACCACTTGATACAGGGGACTCCTTAGCCTGATTACAGTTGGCTGAATAATGACCCCCAAGTATATCTGGGAATCTCTTAATATTACTATAAATGGTAAAAAGGAGTTTGTTGTTATAATTAAGGACTTAAAGATGGGGAGAGTATCCTGGATTATCCATGTGGGCCCTAAATGCAGTCATAAATGTGCTTCTAAGGGCAAGGCAGAGGGACATTTCATTACAGAGAGAAGGAGGCAATATGATCACTAAGGCAAGATGCTACGCTGCTGGCTCTGAAGATGGACAAAGGGCAGGAACTAAGGAAGGCAAGGTCTACAGCTCTACAGTAGGAAAAGGTGATTCCCGCCTAGAGCCTTGACAGGAGGTATGGCTCTGCCCACACCCTGATTTCAGCCCAGTGCCAATGTTCTCTGACTTCTGACCTTCAGAATGTAAGGATAAATGTATATTGTTTTAAGCCACCAAGTTTGTGGTAATGTTACAGCAACTATGTGAAGCTCATACACCCTCCACTCTGCTTTTTGCCTCCTGCAGTGGCTGGCCTCCAAAATGTATCCCCATGACCCCCAGCCCTTTAGTGGTCCCCTCCTATACCAAGTAGATTTGACTTGTGTCATTGATAGGATACTGACAGAGGGGGAATTCTGATCTCAGATCACAAAAGGCACTGTGGTTTCAACCAGGTCCTCTCCTGGATCAGTTCTGTGGGAAGTCAGATGCCAAGTTGTAAGGACACCTAAGCAGCTCCACAGAGACCCATGTGGGAAGGAACAAAGGCCTCCTGCCAACTGTCACCTGAGTGAGCCATCTTGGAGGTGGATCCTCCAGACCCAATCAGGTCTCAGGGGACAGAAATACAGGCTGACCAAGAAATACAGATTGTAATGTCAAAAGTGCGGGGCAGGACCACCAGCTAAGTCATTCCAGGACTCCTCTATCATCAGAGACTGTGAGGTGCCCTGACTGATGTGGCTCAGTGGGTTGGGTGTCTTCCTGCAAAGTGAAGGGTACCCTGGTCACGGCACATGCCTGGGTTGTGGGCCAGGTCCCCGGCTGGGGGTGTGTGAGAAGCAAAGAATCAATGTTTCTCTCACACATCAATGTTTTACTCTCTCTCTTTCTCCCTCCCTTCCCCTCTCTCTAAAAATAAATAATATCTTAAAAAAAACAAAAAAACCTGTGAGGTATTTATTATTGTTTTAGGCCAATATGTTTTTTGATTTGTTACGCAGCAACAGATAACTAATACACTTCCTCCTAAGCCTCTCTTACTGCTGATAAAGGCTCTCACCTTGACCAAACTTTAGTCTGGCTCCTCTGAACACTCTTCTCATCTCAGCCTTGACTTTTAGGCTTCTGTGCCCATTTACACAACACCTAGTTTTACCAAAAATCCTGTCAAATCAGTTTCACTGGGATCCCCATACTCCATATGTCATCACTCCTCATACCTTTTTCAAAGTTCTCATCACGCACAATCGCCTCAGTAGCATGATCACCTGGCCCGATTCAGCAAGAACCCTCTTTCTTCCACCCACAATAATGCCCCATTTGCTTGTTGGGTTCAGAATTGAGCCTAATTCTACAATGAATTCTCTTTCCTTCTACTGCAAGAGTACTGAATAAAATCTGTTTTTGCTGCTTTAATTGCTGTCTAGCTCTGACTTTCTCTGACACTGCTCACTCCCTGCCCCACCCCCCCCCAGCCAAAGCAAACTAGAATGTGGTTGCATTTTCATGAAGATCTGCAACAACACACATCCTAAAACATGCAAATCTAAGATAATTGATAGTCTCACTTTGCATACCAAATCTGAAATAATGCCAACCCCTGTAAACAAGGAAAAAAAAAAAAAAAAAAAGGAAGTGCCCTGCCCAGGAGTGGGTCAGTTGACTGAAGCATCATCTGTATACTAAAAGTTTGCTGGTTCAATCCCCAGTTGGAGCGTGTATGGGAGGCAACTGATCTATGTTTCTTTCTCTCCCTTCTTCTCTAAGATCAATAAACATATCCTCAGGTGAGGATTACAAGAAAAGAGGAAACATTAATTTCAAAGATATGAGCTCCCGGAATTATGCCAGCGTGGAGAAAGACCACTTTAAGGAAGACGTCAGCAGCGGCCACTTTGTCTAGAATCGCTTGGAGCTGTGGATGGGGGCCTTCCCTCAAGGGCTTGCAAGCACTGGTTGCCGTGCACTGCTGTCCCCACAGCACCGCGGGGACCTTCGTTGCCGTTCCACCCTCCTAACGGGGTGCGTGGTGACCTCTCCTTACTCCCTCCCCCTAGGTAGAGCCCAGTCCGCAGGCGGGGGCTGGGCGGAGCCAGGCACTCTACCTACTCCACGCATCAGAGCATCTTCAGTAGACAGTACCGATTACCCATCGTCTCGGGGTTCGGCCTTTGAGATGCAGGGAAGGGTATCCGCGAGAGGACAAACTGAGCATGAGCAGTAGGGGAGAAGAAGACCCGGGTTCGAATCCGGCTCCCGCCCTTTAGCAGCGGCGCCAATCAGCGCGTGTCGACCTGCGCCTCAGTTTCCCTGCGTGTAACGCGGGATAACCCCCAGGCCCCGCTCACCGCGAGCATTAAAGGGTCAGTATCTTTAGGGAGACGCTTGGCCGGGCCCACTGTCATCATTATTGTAATCGTTACCTGAAGCCGTTCCGTCCGAGGCCCTGTAGCCATCGCCAATGCGGCCACCCCCTCCTCGGGATCCAATCTAGACCGGCAGGTCGAGGAGAGCAGCCCCGTACGATTCTAAACCCGAGAGCCGCCAGCACCACCCCGACCGTTCGACTCGCTGAACGCAGGACAATGGCGGTCGAGCCGGCGACACCGCGACTACAACTGCCAGAAGGCTATGCGGCGCGCCGCAACCCCAACCAATGGAGTCTTCGTTCATTATTTCTTCGACCAATGGAAGCCTCTTGGCTTCAGGCCAATGGGAGCCTCCGCCCGCTGGCTTCCGGCTAAGGGTGGCCTCAGCGGCTGCGGGCGGTCTTTCTAGCGGTGCTGTAGGGCGACCTGGGAGAGGCAGGGTCTCTGGGTAGCGGCCTTACAGCCTCCTCCGTCCGCAGGCCTTGCGTGTTTGTTCCCCTCAGAGCAGATTATACGCTAGGACGGGATGGGCTGGTGTAAAGTCGTTCCTGAGGCTCCCCCCTTTTATCTTTGGGGTTCCTACTGCCTTGTACTTTAAAATTATTTCTTGCCCTGGCCAAGTGGCTCCGTTAATTGGAGCGTCCTCCCAAACGCCAGGGGAATTGCGGGTTCGGTTCCCGGAGGGGGCAAATACCTAGGTTGCAGGTTGATCCTGGTGGGGAGGGGGTCGTTCGGAAGCCAACCAACTGGTTTCTCTCCAAAATCAATAAAAACATATCGGGTGAGAATTTAATGTATACACACACACACGGAAAGTGTGTGTGTGTATACATTTAATGTACATATAGATTATAAATATATATCAAACAAGGATATAGTGGGTTAAATACGAGACAAAACGAGATTGTGCATGTCTCCAAATTTCCCCTTTTTGTAAGGATGCCGGTTATAGTGGAGCTGTACTCACCCTAGTGACGTTTCAATTTAATCACCTCTATAGAGACACTATCTCAAAGTAAGGTTGCATTCTGAGCTATGGGGTTAGGACTTCAATATATGAACTTCCAGGGGACAGCGTTCAACACTTTACAATAAATATTTTTAAAAGTATTATTTTTCTGGTTTTAATATCTAAGAAGGCAAATATTAATAGAACCTACAAAAACTATTTGGGGTCCTCAATTTAAGACTGAAGGAGTCTTGTAATTTTGTGAAAATTGGATATTGTATTAAAACTTGTGCCATTATTTTTATTCTTTTTAGATAAAGCTGTATTTTTTTTACAAGAACCAACCAACACGTGTAAGTAAATGGAACATTGTTTCTCTCTCCCTCTCTAAAATCAATCAGTAAAAAAATAAAATAAAATAAAAAACCTTGCCCTGGCCAGGTTGCTCAGTTGGTTGGTTGTCATCGGGATGTGCCAGGGTTGTGGGTTCAATCCTTGGTCAGGGAACGTGAGAGGCAAGCGATTAATGCATACACAAGTGGAACAAAATCAGTGTTTCTCTCTAAATAGATGGGTAAACTCAGTAAAAAGGACTTAAAAAAATCCCTTTAGAGCATGCTCACAGCATTTCCCTATACACTTGAAACGCCACTCACTGAGGAGGGGATGTGTGAGCCCAGGCCTGATCAGAGAGGGAGCCTTGGAGATGTTTAGGGGTAGTCTCCGGGCAAAAAAATCACAGCAAGTGATCTCTACATGCTCAAAGAACACACTTTCATGCCTTCTTATGAGACTTAAGTAATGACATATATCAAGGTTTTTCCTGACCCTGGCTAACATTTTAATGTGGGCAGCTCCACCTTGATGACCCTTAGGCACCTCAATATAACCTGAATGCAAGCATACATAGTTCTTGCATTCCAAGCTTGCTCTTCATGTCACCTCAGGCTACTCAGTCATCTATCATAATTTGAGTGTTACTCTATATTCCTCCTTCTCTATTACATTGAGGCTCCGTAGTGAATTAAATACAGCCCCTAATTCTTTGTCACTCTTTCCATTGAGAAGTGGAATTTATTTCCCCTCCCCCTGACTCTAGACAGACCTTGACTGGCTATCCAACAAAATAAGGTCAAATGATGATGTATGACTGATGAGGCTATATCATAAGGAGGTGAAATGCTCATTTCTGGGATATTCCCTCTTGGAATCCAGTCACCCTATTGAGAAGAACCCAGGTAATGTGAAGCAGTCCAATGCGAATGCCCTAACCAGTAGTCCAGGCCGAGTTCCTAGCTGGCAGTCAGCATCTACTTCCAGCCTTAGAGTGGGTCATCTTGGATGCTGAAGTCTCCAGCAGACTCTGGCAGTCGCTGCCTCTGAAACTGCATGAGTGACCCTGAGTGAAAAGAATCACCCAGCTGATCCCAATGAACTCACAGAATGGCAAGAAGTGAAAGATGTTGGGTAGTAACATAAACATGATCCTGGCTTTGGAAATTTTACCCCTTAAATGTCTCTCCCTCCTGCTTTCTTTGCACCAGGAGCGTCTTGTTTAAGATGTCATCACTGTTTAAAACTTAAAAAAAAAAAAAAATGTTTTTGTGTGCTGGTCAGATGTCTCAGTTGTTGGAGCATCATTCCGTCTTCCAAAAGGTTGCAAGTTTGCTTCCCAGTCCAGGCACATTTCTGGGTTGTGGGTTCAGTCCTGGCTCGGAATGCAACTGATAAAATGTTTCTCTCTCACATTATCAAGACCCCGGGTTTTAAGCTAAGCCTAGAGCAGTCCAAATGGGATTCATGTCTACAAGAGAGAATCAAGGCAAGAAATGCCTGGAATACTGAGTTGTGACATGTTTCTGAAAACCAATCTGAGGCGGGAACTGTATGAACCATGTACTTCCTCCACGTGTGTAGCTGAAGCTGCAGTTTAAGCAGCTTAATGCAACAAGTACTGTGAATATGACTAATTGCATTCATATTTGAAGAGATGTGAAAGCTTATGCAAAAAAGATAAACACAGCAGGCCTGAGGCTGCACATTTTAGGTCCTCTTTGCAAAATTGGCTTTTAGAGTGGTGCCTTTCTCATTGTGCCTAGATTATAGGATGGAGGGGCGGAACCATGCACAAACAACCCAATTTACAAGGAGCCCACTCTACTTCTGGGAGTCTGGCCTTTGGTCCATGCTGGGCAAATGGTGCCTTCTTGCCTGGTCCCCATTGCTTTGTGTGACCACCTCAAAGGAGGGAGAGCAATTCAAACCTGCACATGGATTCCCCCAGACTTTATGTCTTTTCCTTTCTGCATAAACTGTTTATTCTTGGTATATCACTGCAATAAATCTAAGCCAGGCATACAACTCTATGTAGAATCCCATGAAATCTTGTGGAAAATCTCTGGATTGGGAATTGTCTTCTGGGTCCCCAATCATTTCACTGCTAGTTGTATCAAAAATATGTTTAGGATTATTTTGGTATCTGTATTTTTAAGTGGGGAGGGAGGATGGACTTGTTGAAAGCAGGCTGCTCCCCAAAGAAAAGTAACTCATGGACACAAACAACAGTGTGGTGATTACAGGAAAGGAGGTATGAAAAAATGAACTTAAAAAGACAAATCATTAGCCTGGCTGGTGTAGCTCAGTGGATTGAGCATGGGCTACGAACCAAAGGGTTGCCGGTTCAATTCCCGGTCAGGGCACATGCCTGGGTTGCAGGCCAGGTCCCCAGTGAGGGCCATGTGAGAGGCAAGCACACATTGATGTTTCTCTCCCTCTCTTTGAAAATAAATAAAATCTTAAAAAAAAAAAAAAAAAGACAAATCAATAGAATAAAAGAAAAGCAATTCAGCATTTATACAAAGTGGGTGTGGTTTCTTTTGGGTCTCCTTTTTACCTGAATCACAAATTAAAGTGAAACCAACAAAATAAATGTATATGAATATACAATTTAGAGATTACTCTTTGCAAAATGTTTAAAAATATAGCTATAAAAAGTGTCCTCAGCCCTGGCCAGGTAGCTCAGTTGGTTAGAGCATTGTCCTGACATGCCAAGGTTGTGGGTCCAATCTCCAGTCAGAACACATGTAAGAATCAAGCAATGCACAAGTGAGTGGAACAATAAATTGGTATTTCCCTCTCTCCAAAATCAATAAACAAATTTTTTTTTAATTTTTAAATCAACATTTTTTTTAACTTATTTATTTTTAGATAAAGGGGAAGGGAGAAAGAGACGGAGAGACACACCAATATGTGGTTGCCTTTCGCACGCCCCTCACTGGGGACCTGGCGTACAACCCAGGCATGTGCCCTGACTGGGAATTGAACCGGCGACCCTTTGGTTCGCAGGCCGGTGCTCAATCCACTGAGCTACACCAGCCAGGGCTCAATAAACAAAATTTAAAAAAACTGACCTCAGACTATGCAAATGTCTAGATTCTACCTCAGCCTGAGGAAGTGGACTCTGAAGATGGACCCAGAAACTTGAATTCCAACACTTCCTTTCAGGTGGGACTTACACACATTTCCACTAGTTATCACTAGACTGATTATGAGAATCATTTCAGGAGGAAAGGCCTCAGGTTCTCATTTCAAATAAGCCCAGTTCTTGGGTCCTTAAGAGCATCGGGTTTCTGACTTGCTAAAAGGCGGGGTACCTCTCAGAACACACTGCATATTCATACTGTCCTCCCATTTCCTGCACATGAATCCAATCTTCCCGCCTGTGATTCCCATTGGGTGTTGTCTCCAGAAACACAAGACCACATAGCTCCTGCCAACTCCCCATTTTGGAAAGAAGGAACATTAGTATCCTAGGACTTCACATACAAAGTCCATACCTGAGCTTCCAGGAGCTCGTTAAACAAAGCTACTTTCAGAACTTAATGAATTAAACTTGCTCTTAGATATCTGGACCACAAGCAAGTCATTCACTCTGCTGAATCTGTTGGGCAAGTCCTTCCTCCCAGGCTCCAGCATCTTCTGAATGCTACACAACTTTGTTGGTCTCAGCAGCAGGCCCAACTCTCACACCAGGAAGCAAAATCCCAACCTGCTCTACTCAGACTGCTCATCTCAACCTCAGGGTCCCATATAAATCATGAAAGTTGTTACCTAAGTGGTTTTATGAAAGGTACCAGGTAACTGCCGGAGGGACCCTGGGGAAATACATTCAGTATCTGGTGGTTATCCAAGTTCACATACCTGCCTTGCCCCTTCAGAGAGATTCTGTTCAGCTGTCGCAGAATATTAAGCCCCACTCCAGGGTCCTAGTGACTTTCTGGTGACAAGGCTTCTTCAGGCCAGGTCCTCAGCAGGGGGCGGGTGAGAGGCAACCACACATTGATGTTTCTCTCCCTGTCTCCTTCCCTCCCTTCCCCTCTCTGAAAATAAAAATAATAAGCCTTGGCTGGTGAGGCTCAGTGGACTGAGTGCCAGCCTGCAAACCAAAGGGTCGCCAGTTTGGTTCCCAGTCAGGGCACAGGCCCTGGGCAAGGTCCCCAGTTAGGGGCTTATAAGAAGCAAACACACACTGATATTTCTCTTCCTCCCTGCCCTCCCCCCCAAATAACTAAATAAAATCTTTAAAAAATAATAAAAAAGAAAATTTTTTTACCCTGAAGTCCCTGGTTACGTTTTTTCTTTACCTCTAGTTAGAATATTCCTTTTCTTTAAAATAACCCTATTCCTTTTCTTAGTTTCAAAATTATTCTCCCCAGAAGTTTCTGCAATGTCTTTTTTTTTTTTTTTTTAAGATTTTATTTATTTATTTTTAGAGGGGAGGGGAGGGAGACAGAGAGGGAGAGAAACAGCAATGTATGGTTGCCTCTCACATGGCCCTCACTGGGGACCTGGCCTGCAACCCAGGCATGTGCCCTGACCGGGAATTGAACCAGGACCCTCTGGTTCCCAGCCCGCACTCAATCCACTGAGCTACACCAGCCAGGGCCTTGCAATGTCTTTTTAACTGTGTTGTTCTCAATTGGTCATGCTGCACAGATCTTATTAATCCTGGATAGTAATTGGCAGGACCTTAAGATTTTCTTTCAGTTCTGTAAAAATTTCCTTTTCTTTTCTTTTTAAAGCAAGTCTTACTTTTAATTTCAGTCTATTCTTGTTCTCATAACTTTTTAAAATATTATCTTGCATTTATTTTTCATTTGCAATTATTTCTGACTCAATCTCCATTTTAAGTGTTTAGTTCCTCTGCATATCTGTCCTCCTAGGGCTGTTTTTTTATACCTCAGATATTTTCTCTTTGATGTTGAAGGCTTTCAAGTCTCTCGCTCCCTGCCTTCCAACCACATTGAAGATACTATCAGAAATCAGAAGGGAGTCTTCATAGATGATGGGGCTGTTTTAATGGTACTCTTTGATGGGAATAGGGCAGGGACCAGGTTTTAGTATGAAGGTCCTGGAAATATTAAGGACAGCCCTTGTTCTGGAGCATAATACACCCGTTTCCTAGTCCCCACACCAACTATTTTTTCATAACTAATTCATTCTCTATTTTATTTTACTCACCCATAGCCAGTTACTTTATGCAAGACAAGACGACTAGAAAAGGGGGAAGAAATCTGGAATTTCATGAGCAGACCTTCCATTAATCCTGCTCTCCTGCCACATACCTATGAGCCTGCAACTCTGCCAAGGGGCTGTGACCTCCAGTGCTGCTGCCCTCTCTTCAATCCTGGCTTCAGCCTTTCCCAATATGTGTCTCCAGGTGATGCTGCCCCATGCTCAAATCTGCAGTAATGACCTCTCACATTCTTACCATTATGGATGTAAACTTCAGCATCTTTTGGGTACAAAGTATCTTCTACTCCCCCATAATTTTTTAGGAATGTGTTATAGGGATAAAATCTGATTATGTGTCTGTTGGCAATAAAATGATAATAATCATAGTTCTATTCTGAATTTTCTATTCTTTGCTTTGACTGAAAGTTTACCTTCTCACATAAATGCAGAAGTAAACACATATGAGCGCACATACAAATAACATGCTGCTTTAGGAAATGCTGAGCTCCTGGGTTTTACTGGTAGAGTTTTGATTTAGTAAATTAGGGTAAGCTTGATAATCTGCAGTTTCAATATACACTCCAAGCTGTATTTCTGATGTATGTGGTCACCTGATGTCTAGACAAGTTCTAGCAGTCAGCTTTTCCATCTTAATTATTCATAGGCTTCTCTCCCATGAGTTTTCTCATACTGAATTAGGGATTTACTTGTAACAAAGCCTTCCCACGCTTGTTACATTTATAGGATTTCTCTCTACTATGAATTCTCTGATGGCCAACAAGGCAAGTCTGACACCAGGAAAGGCCTTTCACAATGATTACATTTGCAGGGCTTCTCACCAGTGTGTGTTCTCTGATGCACACTGAGAGCTCTCCATTTGAATCCTTTCAACAATGACTGCATTCATAAGAATTCTTCTCTCTGGGATGAATTCACAGATGCACATGCTGTGATTGCTGCTAAAGGTTTCCCACAGTAGTGATATTCATAGGGTTTCTTTCCAGTGTGAATAGTTTTATGTGCAACAAAAATAGGAGTTCTTGCTGAAGGAATTTCCACAATGAACACAAATATATGGTTTCTCTCCAGTGTGAACTCTCTGATGCCCAGTACGGTGACTCTGCCTGGTAAAGGCCTTTTCACAAGGATTACATTCATTAACAGGGTTTCTCGCCTGTGTGTGTTCTCTCGTGCTTTCTAAGAGCTAACCGACCACTAAAGGCTTTAATGCACATGTTACACTGATAAGGCTTCTCTCCAGTGTGTGTTCTTTGATGCACAATAAGGAGGTATCTCTGGCTGAAGGCTTTAACACAAATTTTACACTTATAGGGCTTTTCTCCAGTGTGTGTTCTCTGATGAACAGTGAGGATAGATCTCTGGCTGAAAGCTTTTCCACAATGATTGCATTCATAAGGTTTCTCTCCAGTATGGGTTCGCTGGTGCACAACAAGCTGTGATTGCTGCCGAAAAGATTTCCCACAGTGGTTGCAGTGATAGGGTTTCTCGCCAGTGTGTGTTCTCTCATGTTTTCTAAGAGACGACCCATCACTGAAGGCTTTCCCACACTCAATGCATTCATAGGGCTTTTCTCCAGTGTGGGTTCTCTGATGTAGAATGAGGTGAGATCTCCACTTGAAACCTTTTCCACAATGACTGCATTCATAAAATTTCTTCTCTCCAGTATGAGCTTGCTGATGCACAAGAAGCTGTGATTGCTGCCAGAAAGACTTCCCACAGTGGTTACACTCATAGGGTTTCTCTCCAGTGTGAATCCGTCTATGTGCAACAAAGTCAGAGCTACGGCTGAAAGAGTTTCCACACTGAGCACACAAATAAGGTTTCCCTGCAGTATGACTTCTCTGATGCCTAGTAAGGTGACTCGGCCGGTTAAAGAACTTCTCACAATCATTACATTCAAAGTGTTTTCCACCCATGTGTGTTCTCTCATGTTTCCTAAGAGCAGACCGACCACTGAAGGCTTTAACACACACATTACACTGATAGGGCTTCTCTCCAGTGTGTGTTCTCTGATGAACAATGAGGAGATATCTCCACCTGAAAGCTTTTCCACAATGACTGCATTCATAAGGTTTATCTCCAGTGTGGATTCGCTGATGCACAACAAGCTGTGATTGCTGCCAAAAAGATTTCCCACAGTCATTACACTCATAGCGATTCTCACCCAGGTTAATTCTCTGATGTGAAAGGTGAAAGCTCCCAGAGATGGTTTTACCACAATGATTGCATTTACATGGCTTCTCTCCAGTGTGTGTTCTCTGGTGTACGAGCTTAGAGCAACAGCTAGCAGATTTTCCACCTAGATTACATGCATGTGGCTTCTTTCTCGTCTGATTGATCTCATAGTCACTAAAAGATGAGCCCATGTGGAAGGCACTGCATTTCTCCTCACATCCAGGATATCCAACAATTACTTCAGGTTGCACAAAGCGTTCGTCACACTCATACTGACTTTCTCCAAAATGCAATGGTTGGTTTTCATTCAGAGACATGCTATGGTTAATGACATTTCCATGGGCCTTACAATCATTACTGTTCTTTGATGAAAATATTCTGTTATGGAAACGAACAGAGGTACCATAGTTGAAAGAGTCACTTTGGACAGTATATTCATGAGGCTTTTTATCTTCCTTTTCAACATTTGCAAGTTTATGCAAGTGAATATTTTGAGAGAAGGCTCTGGCACTTTCAAGATTTTCATAGAGCTTCTGATTGGTCCAGCCTTTCCGATGTTTGACAAAAACTGAACTCTGTTTCAACTGTTGAACCTGTGAGTCAAGCTTGTGGAAATGTGTTTTTGCAGGTAATGCTGGAGGTAGAAGGCTTTCATTCTGACAACTTCCCCCAAGGTCATGCTCACAATATTCCTCTTGAGCAAACTCCTCCAAGGTAAGTACAATTTGACTCAAAGATTCCTCCTGCTGCTCCCCTGGCTGGTCCCTCCAACCCTGCACAGACCAGGGGCCCTCTACACAGCATTTCATATTTACATGGAAGGATAGCTCTTCCACAGTAGTATCCTCTTCAGAAGGTAACTCTTTCTCTTCAATTGTAGTCTTCCAGTCTGAAAGAAATCCCAAATGCTCAAATTACTGAAGAAACCTTAGAAGAGGGGAGGGGAACAAGAAAAACACCAAGTCTAAGAGGTGTCTTTGGGTTTGTTTCAAATCCATGGACTGTAATTTCACACAGGATATAAAAAGTGGGATGGATCAATAAATAGGGAATCGGTGATAATGTACAAAAAACAAGCAAAAGTAATGCGATAATCCAGGAGAACTGGTCCCCAAAGAGGAAGCAGAGGAATAAGAACAAGCACAAGAGCATAAAGATTAAAGGAAAAATCCACAGAAAGAACTGAGTCTGAAGGTAATATGGACCTCAATAAACACAAAAGATACCTATATCCAGTTACTGGGACCTGTGAATATGGTACTGTATTTGAAAAAGGATCTTTGCAGCCCTGGCTGGTGTAGCTCAGTGGATTGAGCGCGGGCTGGGAACCAGAGGGTCCCGGTTCGATTCCCAGTCAGGGCACATGCCTGGGTTGCGGGCCGGGTCCCCAGAGAGGGCCATGTGAGAGGCAACCATACACTGCTGTTTCTCTCCCTCTCTGGCTCCCTCCCTTCCCCTCTCTCTAAAATAAATAAATAAAATCTTAAAAAAAAAAAAATGAAAAAGGATCTTTGCAGAACTGCTGAATCTTTTTTTTAGGTTGCTTTTTCATTGTTTTATTAACTTTACGTTTTCCCACACAAATGGGTGAAACTACTGTTGACAGAAACTTAAGACTGTGTGCCAAGACAATCTCCAACTAGAAGTTGGTGACACAGAACCCACTCAACACATGGAAATTACATATGGTTCACAGCAAATGGATCAGTAAAGGCATATCAGGAAATGCAAGGAAAACGAAAACAATGGGAATCACAGTATTAATCTCATGGAAAATGACAGGAATCAAGGGATAAGGCAAAATTCATCATGATGGTAATGGTAATTAGAGAGCTCCCCCATAAGGACACACAGACAATTCCTCAATTGCAGCTCCCTAAGTTTCCTCCTGATTTCTCTCATCCCTTCCATGAACATCTCCATATCATCTCTATCTCCACCCATCCCATCACTGACCTGCCAATTGGGTATGGCCCGTTGGAAATTAGGGGCTGGTTGGCGAGCCTGTCCCCGTCTATTTTTCCCTGCGGGCTAGAGGCCTTCCCCCCTTTTCAGAGTAGTCTTCCTCTCCATTCTGCATGCACTGCTCCATTTCTTCATTTTCATGGTGCACATTTGCCATGATATTTTTTTTCTTGTTGTTTATCTGGGGCTATCCTTGCTGACTATTCCTCTTCCCGATTCTCACCATGAGTGCGCTGCCACAACACTTGGACCAGCAGACCTGTTCTGCTTTCCCATGCCCACTGGCAGCCTGCAATGCACAGGGCAGTGGAGAGCTGGTACCCAGAAGGCAGAACTGCTGAGTCTTGAGATGGGGAAATTAACTGGCTATAAATGCCACAAGTGACCTTCTAAGATGGAATTAGCGGAAGAGTGAATGAATACACAGAGATAAGTTAACATAAACACAGAGCAGAAATAAAAAGATGTTGGATTTAAGAGACTGAAGTGATGCAGGCAAAATCCAAGGAATGTCACAGCCACCAGAACCTGGAACAGACAGGGAACAGATTTCCTCCAGTGGCCTCCTGAGAGTACATGGCCCTATTGATATTATTTCAGCTTTCTGACTTCCAAGAACAATGGAAGAATAAATTTCTGTTGTTTAATTTTTTTATTTTTTAAAGATTTATTTATTGTTTAGAGAGAGGGAAAGGGAGGGAGAAAGAAAGGGAGAAACATCGATGAGTGAGAGAAACACTAATTGGTTGACTCTCGCAAGTGCCCTGACTGGGAATCAAACTCAAGACCTTTCAGTTCTCAGGCTTGGCACTCAACCCACTGAGCCATACTAGCTGGGGCTAAATTTGTGTTGTTTTAAACTACTCAGTGGCAATTTGTTACAGAACCCTCAGGAAACTAATACAGGATCTTAACTTATAACTCAATCTAGATTACTGACTCAGAATATTAGCCTATTTTCTGATTTTGAATCTTTTTTTTAAGCCTACAGCACCCAGTATTCCCAGGTGGTCTCCCATCCAAGTACTAACCAGGCCTGACCCTGCTTAGCTTCTGAGATCAGAAGAGACTGGGCACATTCAGGGTGGTATGGTCATAGACTGAATCTTTTTAAAAAATATTTTATTTATTTATTTTTAGAGAGAGGGGAAGGGAGGGAGAAAGAGAAGGAGAGAAACATCCATGTGTGGTTGTCTCTCATGCACCTCCCACTGGGAACCTGGCCTGAAACCCAGGCACCCACCCTGGACTGGGAACTGAACCGGTGACCTTTTGGTTTGTAGGTCCACACTCAATAAACTGAGCTACACCAGCCATTGCTGATTTTGAATCTTAAAACAGGATCCAAACACTAGAATGACTTGATAGTCATAAGGCACCATTTCTTTTTTTTTTTTACTATATTTTATTGATTATGCTGTTACAGTTGCCCCATTTGCCCTCTTCTTCCCCACTCCCCCTTACCCCCCTTTCCCCTCCCTTTAGTTTTGTCCATAGGTCCTACACATAAGTCCTTCTGCTCCTGTACTTCCTATACTATTCTAACCACCCCTTGTCTGTTGTCTACCTCCCATTTATGCTACTTGTTCTGTGCCCCATTCCCACCCTCTCCCCCTACCACTCCCCTGTTGATATTCCTCCATACCTCATATAACTCCCTTCAACATTTCATACAATAAAGGCTGGGTGGTGATGAACTTCTTGAACTTGACCTTATCTGCAAAGCACTTTCTCTGCCCTTCCATTC
>PVJI01001732.1:0-91397 GCA_004026765.1 Micronycteris hirsuta
CCCTCCAACCCTGAAGTTAAAACCATCTCTGTTTTCTTCTTCCTAACCCATTGAACTTACTTGCCAGTAATTCAACTGAGGAATAGGGCTACGTGGGATGAGGCAGTACAAGGCAAGATTAAACAACTATACACCCTAACTTCATTTTCATTGCTCAGATTTAGCCAGTCTCACTTCCAAACCAACTATATCTGCTCCTATAATTATCAGTTGCTGCCTATACTTCAACGGTTAGGAAAGTCATATTTATAGACATCTAACCTAACATTCCAGAAATTCCTCCATTTAGAAAAGAGCATGGGATATGGATTAACATAAACTAGGTTTCAAATTCTATTTCCGTCACTTACTAGTTGAGTGACTGTATATTAGTTTCCTAGCTGCCATAAGAAAATATCACAAACTGGTGACTTAAAACAACAGAAATTTATCTCACAGTTCTGGAGTTTAGAAGTCAAAATCAAGGTGTCAGCAGGGCTAAGGTCCCTTTGAAATCTGTATGGGAATCCTTCCTTGCTTCTCCTTCGCTTCTGGCGGTTCCCCGGCATCTTTGGTTCTTGGTTTGCACTTGTATATCTCGAATCTCTGCCTTTGTCATAACACGGCATTCTCCCTGCCTGCCTCTGTCTTCCCATGGCCATCTTCCTCTAAGGGCACCAGATTAGGAGACCACCATTGCAGTAGGACCTTATCTAAACTTACCAAATTCTATCTGCAATGATTCCATTTCTAATTTATGCCACATTCTGAGGTACTGGGGATTAGAATGTCAACAAATATTTTTTGGGGGGAAACAACTAAACTCACAGGAGTGACCTTAGGCAAGTTACTATCCCTAAGATTCATTTCTTCATTGTAAAATGAACATAATGACACTCCAGAATATTATAAGAACTGGACACATCAAGGGGAATACTTGGTAAAATATATAATTGTCTAACCACTATGTTGTACACCCAAAACTATTGTAATACAAAATAATACTGAATGTAAACTGTAATTGAAAAAAAATAAAAAATAATTTAAAAATAAGATATATAAAATCTTCTAGTTTTACAGAACACAATGCTTGATAAATGACTGTATCCAAAATTTGTAAATAACTATTAAACTTAATAAGAGAAAAATGAATAACCCAATTTTAAAAAGGATAAAATATATGAACAGATCTCTTATCAAAGAAGATGTATACAAAGGTTAATAAACATATAAAAATGCTCAACATAATTTTCCATTATGGAAATGCAAGCTAAAAGAACAACATACCTATTAATATGGCTAAAATCCAAAAAATGACCGTATTAATTGCTGATAAACTTGCAAAGAACAGAACTCTCAGTCATTGCTGGTGGGAGTGTAAAATGATACAGCCACTTTGGAAGACAGTATGGCATTTTCTTACAAAGCTAAACTTGGTCTTAACACATGATCCAGTAATCACACTGAGTTGTGAATGAATGAAACAACCTCACTAAATGAATGGAAAGGGAACTGACCTACGTAACTTTACAAATGAGTAGAATCTGTAAGACTAAAAGCAAAATATCTGTACGTAAACACTGTACTCCAGGTGATAAAGCTTTCCCACAAGGTTCAGGTTAACATTTCCGAAACTACTATCTGTGTACACTGGAAGTGAACAATTACGTAAATGCATGGCTGATGATGGAAGCCAGGTTTCCCACTGTTTGAAGGGGAGGCAACAGACAAGCAAAGCAGTGACCCATTAATAATGAACAGGAGCTGAACACATCAGTATGGATGTATGTTTACCTTAAAATGTAGAAGGATAGGGATACACCTGATAAAGGGTTAATATCTAAAATTTATAAAGCACTCACATTACTCAATACCATAAAAACAAACTCCAATTAAAAAATGGGCAAAGGACCTGAATAAACATTTCTCCAAAGAAGACATATAGAAGGCCAAAAGAAATATGAAAAGATGCTCACCACTAATCATTAGAGAAATGCAAATTAAACCCACAATGAGGTATCACCTCACACTTGTCAGAACAGCTATCATCAATAAATCAACAAAAGTGCTGGCAAGGATGTGGAGGAAGGGGAACCGCATGCACTGTTGGTGGGAATGCAGACCGGTGCAGCCACTGTGGAAAGCAGTACGGAATTTCCTCAAAATATTAAAAATGGATCTGCCTTATGACCCCACATGTCCACTTCTGGGGATTTATCCAAAAACCCAAAACACTAATTCAAAAAGAAATAACTTAAGTGCCCATAACCCTAGGTTATGGAAATAACCTCGGTGCCCATCAATAGATGAGTGGGTTAAAAAACAAACAAACAAACAAATAGTAAATCCTAAAAGTTCTTATCACAAGAAAAAAATGGTAACTATGTGTCATGATGGATGTTAAAAATAGGCTTACTGTGGTGATCATTTAGTAAAATGTACAATATATAAAATCATTACACTGTACAACTGAAACTATTATAATGTTACATATCAATTATATCTTAATAAAAATTTCATCCCCACACTAAAAACATAAATAAAATAAAATATAGAAGGGTATGGGTGGGGCAAAAATAGGTTTACAGTCATTTGTATAGAAATAGTACAATAGTTAGTAAACAGTAATACTGTAAACCTACCTTTGCCCCGCCCTGCACATAGAGAAAAATTGATGGATGAATGTATATACAAAGATATACATTCTGCTGAGGGGGCCTAGAAGCAACAATACCCCAAGAACAATGAGCACACGTGAGTACCGTGATTCTTGGTTCCTAATAGCGCTCTCCATCTAAAGGAATCAGGCTCCTTAAAGACATGGTTGATTCTAGGACAAAGGCAGGATCCACAGAAGATAACCTAGGAATACCCTGCAATGCCAGAAAATAAAAGAATGCTTTAAGAGAATGAAAGAAAAGAAGGATGGGAAGATATGTCAAAGGGACATATAAGGCAAAAGAACTCCTGATGGCTGACCTACAACAATTTGAACAAAAAAATGAGTCAAGAAGTATATCACCCCAAGTATAAATAAGTATTCATGAGCCCATAGTGATGCTAATAAGCACTTGGATACATAAGGAAATGGGGAGGGGTGACAAATGTCCTGTATAGAAGAATTCCAAAGAGGAATTTATGTAGGTAATCTGCCCTCAAGGAAGTGGAGGTTAGCTCTTCGCTCTTCAAGCATAGGGTACACAGAGTAGCTTCCTCCCAAAGAATACAGAATGGAACGGGGGGAGGGGAATAAATAACTACAGTGCAAAAAGCTGACAAACACTATGCCAGCCCGGGGATCAACGTGAACATCAGCAGAGATGAGTTGGTCACGATGACAGTATGTACTGTTGACATATGGAACTCCGTATGTCTCTGCAACTTCTCTGTAAATCTAAAACTGTCCTAAAGTAAAACGCTTATTGGGAAATATTCTGGAACCCTGTCTGATATTTAGTAGGTTCAATATTATTAGAAACTATATTATCATTAGTAGTGGTATCACTTATGGGAAAGGAAGCAAAGGAAAGTATCTCCATTGAACATACACCCCGTGCATTCACACCCTTACTTCTACTTAGTAGCAATGTCAGCTTCAGCAGGCATGTTCACCCACCGTGCTGATTCCCATCCATTGGGCAGGAGGCTGAGTGCTCCACGTGGATTATCTCATCTAATACTCAAAAACACCTACTGGGTTTCATCGTCCCAACTTTACAGATGGGAAGTACTAAAGTCAGAGAGGTTAACAGAAACTTCAAGAGGCCAAGTAAATTGCCTAAGGACTACACAGCTACTAAGTGAAAAGTTTCGAGCGCAAGTAGTATGTGATCAGCACCTAAACTCTTAAGTGGTCTGCTTAATCATCTCCTATACTCGTGGCTACGCCGACCCGCACCACACACGTGCATACTGCATTACTCATGCTTCCCCCTCTCTCTGTTACTCAGGACCAGCGTGCTGATGCAGCCACTTCTTCTCTATCTGCAAATATTCAGATAAATGCAGAATAAAATGCACCAGATTGTCCTAGGACACTGGACCTTGCCTAAGCCCTCAGCGCTGTGACTCCAGTCCACTTCCCTCCTATTTACTATGCTGTGAGGTAATATTTAAATTCTCGATGGAAAAGAATTCAGTAGGCAGCGCCATTGTGTTGGCCTCTTTTTCACACCCTGATTTCCCACTCTGTCCTCTAACTCACCAAAGCAAAAACAATGAGGAGGAAGCCTTATTTCCTTTAACAGGCAAGTATACAGTCTAGCTCACTTCTGGTTTCATGTTAAAACAAGAGCACGGTTACTGGAGGTGAGGATTTTCTGTTCCCAGTGGTTATAAACCTAAAGCGATCTCATTTACTTTTCTATAATTAGGACATAAGCCAGTGCGTGTCAGGCCAACTGGCTCAGCTCCCCACGTGTGTGGCTGCTCTTTGCTCCAGAACTGGGGTGCTGAGTGCCTTTATCTGGGCCTGTGGCATAAATAGAACAAAAGAAAAAATTTTCCTGAGAGAAAACCTTGAAAACCAAGGAATGATAACCTTTTCACACACCGAGGGGTGGAGGGGGAGTGGTAAAACAGCAAACAAACCCACGTCCTTCCTTGGGTTTTCCTGTCTTCAAAGGGATTGAGGGCCCACGTGAAATTCTTCCCAGGCACCACCAGACAGCGTTAAAATTACCCAGCAAGCTCCTCGTACAACAAGGCAGCCAGTTTCTTAGTTTACGTCCCCAGTAGACAACAAATGTCCTAACCTGAGAGCTCCTATATTCAACTACGGGAAACCTTGTCACGAGCGTAGAGAACATAAAGAACCGTATGCGTGTCCTCTAGGGCGGCTGCTCACTTGACGAGGGGCAGCCTGGGAGAGAGCAGCATCTGTGCCATAGGCAAGGTACACAGAAAATGGCTGTTCCCCCCTTTGTACTAAGTGGGTGCCACGTTTTCCTCCCAGCCCCTCGGCAGCCTTCCCTAATGAAGCGTAAATGCCGAACAAATGCTGTCCTTTAGCTAATACTAATAAGCGACATAGCCACATAGTCCCCTCCATTAGCGTGTACTTCCTCTCCACTCTGCTTACTCTGAGAGCACTTTGCCTTCCTGTTGCTGCACTTGGTGCCCTGAGCCTTGCGGCACGGGGCTTGGGGCGTCCACGTAAGTATCTCTCACTAGACTATAAATCCTTTCATAAAAGCGGCTCTCTGCCCTTCCTGCACGGGGCCGTGCCTCTTGCTCAGAAGTGCTTGTCGAACCATAGATTTGCAATGCTTTCATAAGCCTTTTTCATATAAGATGTCCATAAATTCTTCACGGACCAGACGCCGCTGTTTCTTTGTACACATCTCTCCTCAGCATGTAGTCCCTTCCTCCCATCTGCCTACACACCCATAAACACACACAGTTATTAACCAATTGTGGTTTAAGCAGTCATCAACCAATTAATTAATAAATATTTCATGAGATATACTCAGTAGGACTCTAGCCTGTTGCTCATCAATATGTATGATCTTTCTGACTGATATGCATTTAAATAATAAAGAAAGCAAGAATAGCAACAACCAAAATATCAAGTAGAGAAGAGGATAAAGACTACTACGGTCATATCTGGGACTCTAGGAAGCAATCCTAATATTATTCCCCTAAGAGAATAGTGAATGCAAATAAATATTCTAACAACCCTCAATTAAAACCACCATCCTGCATTGGTATTCTTTAAAAAATATTTGTTGAATGTCTGCTATGAACCACAGAGTGTACCAGAAGCTAGAAATAAAGGCCTTGTGCCTTAGGAGCTTATATTCTATAGTAAGCGGAAACAGACAAAAAGGAAGGAAGGAAGGAAGGAAGGAAGGAAGGAAGGGAAGAAGTCAGGTAGTGAACAGCGAAGGAAGAGAAACACAGTAAGGATGTCAGCGGCTAGAGGAAGGAGCCCCATGGATGGCCAGGGCAGGCTTTTGTGAGGAAGTGATACCTGAGCAGGGAGCTGATAAAGTGAGAGTTGAGTCATGGGGCTGCATGGTGGAAAGGCACTTGAGGAAGAAGAAATGGGAAACGCAGAGCGGTTTAGATGGGAGCATGGTTGTACACTTCAGCGACAACAACGGAGCCAGCATGGTTGGAGAGGAGAGAGAGTGGGGAAGAGACAAATGGGAACCTGAGGGCATAGGGCCTTGCACAGTGAATGCCCCTTTAGAAATTGGCATTAATAGTATCCCTCCACAAAAGGGAAAGGCTTAAAAGCAAGTAAGTTCAAAGGAGGAAGGGAGGTGAAAAGGAGAGAAAGAGAAAATTCATTAGACTACATGTAGACTTGTTTCTTTGCTCTTAGTGGCTGTGCTAATTTAATTTTAGGAAAAAGCCAGCTCAAGTCACTCACTCTTCTTAAAAAGCATTCTTGCAAGTCATGATATTGTCATTCTTTTTTCTGTCACCACCTGCGTGATCTACACTTGCTGCTTACATGCCCTCACTTTCCCTTCATTCCTCAATCTGGAACAGTCTAAGTGCTGCTGCTATTATACCATCAACCTTCTCACAGAGCTGACAAAATGAATCCCTCAACAGTCAGATCTAATGGTCCATTCCCAGTGACATCCAGCAGCCGGGACTGCTCTGCTGGAACGATTGTTTGGTGGCTGTTACAGCATGCTTCTGTTTAGTTTTGTTTTTATTTACCTCTCTTGCTACTTCTCACCCTCTTTCCTTGAGTCCTCTTTCTCTACCTATTCAGCTGTTGGTGACAGATCCCTACCCTAGAGAACCTTCTCACTTTAATTATTCTTCCTGGCAAGGCTGTCTATTCCCTTTGCTTCTTCCACCTGCACATCAAACTTATATTTCAAACAGCTCACTGGTCATTCCTGTTGGGTAACTAATATACAAATATCTCCTTTTTACCATGCCAAAAAATAACCAAAAATAATATATTAGTCACTACATTTCACAGCTTCCCAAACAAGAAACTTCAAAGTCATCTACTCCATCACGACGATAGCTACTCACCCCATTCCAGAAATTCTGCCTCTGAGCATCGCTCTTACATCCTCTTCCTCTCCAACCCCAATGTCACCGTCCGACTTCCGACTCTCTTCATCTATGCTCCCAGTTGCTTACAAACTCCCCTGACTGGTTTGCCCTCCCCATTCTGTCCCCTTCAACACAACCACACTGCCGTCATTACAGTCTTTCTAAAACCCAAATCTGACCATGTTTCCCTCACCTTACCGAAGTCTTCCTTTCAATTTTCCTTTCTCATCCTACAGCGTGGTACCCCATGCTTTGTGCCAAACTGCAGTCCCTACCCAGGATTTGCTGGTCATTCCCTCCATGCACTAAGTACTGTCACACTTTGCATCTGCTTCACCTGGAACGTTCCTCCCAATAACTCTAACCTGTTCTGTACATCTGACTCAACCCCCACCCCCCACACCCCGTCTCTGTGAACCTTCAACAACATCCCATTTGTGTTTCATCCTCATGCAAGAGTTATTCTCCTCCCATACGTTAGTGTGACGCTTCCCACAGGTCACTATTGTAGCCCTTACCGTATTTTATCATGATGTGTCTATTACATGGCTCTCTGCCCAACTATGATGTGAGTCCTTTAAGGTCAGGAACTCCATATATACCAAGGACTAGGCAGAGTAAAGTATATAAAAAGATGCTTAATAAATATTTCTTGATTAAGAAAAAGAATAGTAAATGAGATGAAAATGTGTAAATCTCAAAGCAGAGTCAGAAAATGGGAGAAAAAGCCCTGGCTGGTGTCCCTCAGTGGATTGAGTGCTGGCCTGTGAACAAAAGGGCCGCAGGTTCGGTATCCAGTCACGGCACATGCCTGGGTTGCCGGCCAGGTCCCCAGTAAGGAGTGCATGGGAGGCAACCACACATTGATGTTTCTCTCTCTCTCCTCTCCTCTCTGTCTAAAAATAAATTAATAAAATATTTTTAAAAATAGGAGAAATCAAGACAGTAAAAGATTTGCAAAGTCAACAGAGAGAAAAACATCACAAAATATTAAAGCCAAAGTTAACTCTTGTAATCTTCTATAATCATCTAACTTAACACATAATAGGACTGGAATTCAGAATACTCAAGTAGCGAATAATTAGAAGAGCTTGAACTCAAGACCCAGCGTTTGGTCTACAGTTCTGAGAGGGACAACACAAACCACAAAGTGCCCATAGAGCATGCTGCTCGCCGTGCGCCATGCCGCTCCAACTGAGATGGAAAGAAGGTCTGAGCAATTTTGATGCAGCATGAGGTTCGTTGAAAGTGTTATTTTCCTCTTACTTAAAATTTTTTCATATGATGATTTTACTTCCCCTGCACATACCTTATTGTATGTGCATTGGTATACCCCCTTTACAGTTTCTAAGGCATCAACATAACATTTTACCAGATTCTCATAGGAGTCTTTTGACTCTTTGGTTATAATTACATGTTTTTCCCTTCACTATTGCACTGCTTCCTATAACTACGAAAGGTGACAAAATATCAACCAAGCAGCTGAAGACACTGTCTGTGCTCCTGCGGTTTACACAGACACACTGAGGACTGTGCGTCAGGAGCACTGGGCTCTGACGCTGGCTCTGCCCATCACCAGCAGAGTGTCATTTCACTGGCACCAGGCCCTGTGCCTCAGTGTATGCTTCTGGAACTCAGGGAAGCCGGGCCACATCCGTGGTATCCAAACCTGGCTGGGCATCCAAACTGTCTCGATGCTTTAATAAATGTAACTATCTAAACCCCCATCCTAGAACATCTCAGGGGATGAGGACTAGAACTCTGTATTTTAAAAGCTGTCAGGTGATTCTGGTGAGCAGTAGGTCTGAAAATCTCTAAACCAAATTAGGCCTCCAATCCCTACGCAGCTCTAAAGCTATGAGTAAACAGTTTCTCTTTGCGCCCATCACTGTGCGTGCAAACCAGTCTGTAGACCCAGACATGGAGTTCTCTGTGGCCTGGAGAAAGCAGACTCATGATGGTCAAGACTAGCAAGACTTCGGAATTAATGGGGTTGTCTACATTCTGGGCCAAGAGGACCACAGGAGGGTGTGGTTTTCTTTTCTTTATTTTCCAAAGTAGGCTTCTTAAGTGAAAGAACTCACATGTTTTCCAGAAGAGTCTGACTAACTGTTCTCCACAACGTAAGGGTTTATTATTATTTTCATCTGCTAACATTTCCCCTTGAACTCCAAAGCCATCTAAAATATTGAAGAAACTCAGTGTCTTGTGTCTTATTCAACAAATACTTTAAATAAAAAGATAAAAAGTAAGACCAAAAGATAAAAATCAGGTGGTGTTAAGGGAAAAACAACAAAGACAAGGAGAGAAATACCTCACAATCGCAAGTTCAGACATTTTTTTCAATTTTATTTCAAAATTCAAATTAATACCATAATCGAAGAAAAGTAATGTGCCTGGCTGGTGTAGCTCAGTGGATTGAGCGTGGGCTGGGAACCAGAGGGTCCCGGTTTGATTCCCAGTCGGGGCACATGCCTGGGTTGCAGGCCAGGTCCCCAGTGAGGGCCATGTGAGAGGCAACCATACATTGTTATTTCTCTCTCTCTTCTCCTCTCTCTGAAAATGAATAAATTAAAAAAAAAAAGAAAAAAAGTAATGTATGAACCACAAAGTTAATTTATTGGTTGGTACAGCGAAGCACATAACATACCTTAGCAACTGTAGTACTTTAAGGCTTTGAAGACTACAAGAAGTTAAATAAATGCAATAAATTAATTCTAATCTTTTTTTATTTCTTTCTTTAAGTCATTGATGATGCAGTATAAGATTAACTTTAGACAAAGGGAAGTCTTTCATTGGCGACTTCCCTCCAACTCAGAGTGCCTGATCACCCTTTGGGGTTTAACCAACCATAAATTGCTTGTTACTTGATCCAGCCTGTAGTTCTTTACTTGTTCACAATTATATCGTGAAACATAGCCATGTGTCTTTCTGAAATCATAATATTCAATATTCACTTGTTTAACAACAATTTATTGAACCCTACCTATGATTTAGGCACACAAAAAATGACTAAGAAAGTTACTGCCTATTTTGAACATTCTGGAAGAGAAGAAACATACACAAATAATTTTGACAGTGCAATTAGTGTGATTCACAGTAAAATTTGTCAAGGTGTCAGAGATAGCTTCCATGGCAAAAGAGATATTTGTTCTAAGTCTTGAAAAATAAGTGGCATTTGCCCTTCAGTCAAAGGAGGAAGAGCTTCCAAGCAGAGAAAGCATGGAGTAAAGAGTACTTGATGGTGCTTGATTCAGGGAAGTAGCTCAGTATGGCTGGGGGAGGGGTGCTTTTGAAGGAGTGGGATGTGGAATGGCTGAGAGCAGCTGGGCAGCCTTTCCCTCAGGGCCCTGTGTTACACTTCATGTTGTCTTCTTTTCAATCTGGCCTCAGGGGAGGAAAATCAGTTTAAAACCTCTGAAACATATTAGGGAATCCTTGGAAGCTTTTTCTTCTTGGTCATACAGTACTACTTTATCACTTGACATTCTTAGTATTCTTGTCAAACACCACAATCCAGAAAATCAAAGTTTTATTAATCCTTCTACATCGGTGTCCACTCCTCATATCCTACTTCTTCCTAATTCTTTCCTATCTCCGCCACTCCTCTGCATGAGCTCTTTATTTTCTAAAGAGAATGTAAAAGTCGATTAACATATATATTAGGTTTCTTATTGACTACATTAACATTCTGGAAAGAATCCGTGCCAAGTAGGTAGCTCTTGGTAGATTTTATCAATGTCAAGTTTTAGACATACATTTAGAAATAGTTACACTTTCATATTTAATTAGAGTTCAGTCTTTGATAGAAAAGAAACTGAGAAAAAATATGCTTTAATTCAGTTGATTACATTTCATAGAAGTGTGGCTGTTCCAACTTCAAGTCCTTCTTACAGGCACCACCAGCCCTTGACTGCAGTTTGCTTTAACGACAGCATTTTAGAAAGAAGTAGATGGCTTTGGAAATGCTAGGAGTTTATAAAACCAAACTCACTGCAACACTAATTTTGTACTCCGAGTTTCAACACGCACACACACACCGTGTAGTACTGAGTGAATCTATCCACTCTGTTGCCGGACGCAAGGGCCAGCAAGCCCAATCAATCAAGAAAGCACGTTCTCCTCTTCAACCTCATACATACTCCATTAAAAGTGGCCGGGGCTTTCCTGTTCCAGATTAAAACACATGGAAAGAACTGAGGTTGAACACCTACCTCCCCTAGCATGGGCTGGGCAACTTCTGTGTTCCCAAACTCTCCAGATCTGCTTGTGCAACTTTTTACGACAAAGGTCAGAAAAACAGAGCCAGCCTGTCTGGTAGGCAGGGATCGCAGCCTGGATTCACTTTGCTTCTGGCCTTGCTGTGTCTGGCCCGCTGCCTTCTTCGTTATCCTGTGTTTGCGAAAGCTTTTCAATAACCCTTTTTGATAAGGTAGCTAAAAGGTTTTAGCCAAGGACATCTATAAAATTCAAATGTACCATTTTTAATAATGCTTTAATCGTTTAAAATGACCCTAGATGAAGAAGTTATGGACTTCCTGATTTGAAATAAGCAAATATCTTGTTTGTTTCCTAGCACCCTCTGTCTCATAACAGCTTCCAACTGCCAATAGAAAGTGATCACATCAGAACCAAATCCATCTATCCTCAAGTAACAGACATTGGCAGACGCACTACATTCTGAGACTATTTGTCAGACTTTGGCTGGTAGAGTTTAAATTCTAGTTTACACTGGCTGCTTCAGAGATAAAAAAAACTCCAGAGTCGCTATGATAGGCTCTGAAGCCTAGCAAATAGATGAAAGAAGAAAGAAAGAAAGAAAGAAAGAAAGAAAGAAAGAAAGAAAGAAAGAAAGAAAGAAAGAAAGAAAGGAAGAAAGGAAGAAAGAAGGAAGAATGGGAAAAATAGTTGAAATTTCAAAGGAAAAAAGAAACACATGCATAGGGTATATGCATATATGTCTTCTCTGCTCACTCAGATTACCTTAAATCATTCAGTTTTACTATCTCATAATGAGGTCACAGTGTAATGTACAGCGTAGGGCCCAGTAGAAGTACAGAGTTTGACTTTTTTATAAGACTTTGAAAAACTATTTGTGGAATTTATTCCAATAAATATGACATATTTAGAGGCAGGAAAAAGAATACAAATTTAAACTTTATAGCTCACATTTTCCTGAATTTATATAATTTCAAATTACTTTATTAGTGTACTTTTCAATTAGTCTTAATATTATAATAATTCACATTTGGACAAATTAGGAGTATGCATCTAGACTGCTCGCTGATTATTTATGAATTGGTTTTAATGTTTGTGGTGCACCACACTACATAGGGAAATCAGTCTACTCCATCCATCAAACGTATTTTAATCTCTTCTTCTTTGTATTAGATCCCTAGTAGTTCAGCTGCCCTTCTATGTTACCACTTGGTTAGAAAAGGGGAAAAAAAGGATATTCAAAAGTAATAGAATTTCAGAGGTATTACATGAAAGGCTACTCCTGTTTATAATGAGACTATGCTTAGCAGTAAGAGGTCCTGGGATGACTCTGATCTCTTTACTGGTGTCTGATGGTGGTCTACGTCACAGTCTGTTTCTGGGGTATCTCACCATCCCACAGTCCTGATGGTTAGATCAGGACTCCCAGCCCACTCTGTAAGAACATCCTTGCCCTAACCTCATACCCAGAGTGTTCATCTTTCACCATTTCTATCATTTCCACTACATACAACATAGTCACCTACTTTTAGTAGTCCAGGTCTGTTCTGCAGGGTCCCACCCTGTAAATTTGGATCATTTTGCTCTCATCCTGAAGCTGTCTCTTTGCTATTAATTCCTGGCCCTCTGTGAGAAAGGTTATTTCTAAAGCACCCTCCAGTGTCCTTCCCTGGCAACCAGTCATCCTGACATGAGCCTAAGATCCCCTCCTTCCGTGAAATTAATTCTAAATTCTAGATGCAAAAATCAGGCTCCACATTTGTTTTTTCCTAACCAATTTTCTTTTGCATATTCTGATTCTTTTGTCTGACTAAGCAGTCCCTAGGTAGTTAGTTGATTCCTATGGCTGATCAATTATACCCCTAGATATTTCACAAAATACTTATTTTTCTAGGCAGTTTCTTAAATAGCCATGTAGTCAGGACTATACTGTTCTTCTCATTCTTTGTCTGCTTTTTCCTCTCTTGCATGACAGCTTCTCTTGATGCCCTTAAAAGGACAAGTATCCTTCTGTGCAACTTGACTTACTCCCTGTTATGGATTGAATGTTTGTGTCATCAAAAATGCCCAAGTGAAGCCCGAACCCCAAATGTGAATCCATTTGGAGGTGGGGTATTTTGAGAGAAAATTAGGTTTAGATAAGGTTGTGAGGATGGGGTCCCCATGGCGGGATTAGTGTCCTTATAAAAAGAGGAAGACACCTGACCTCCCTCTCTTTCTCAGTGCACACAGAGGTTACGTAACCACGCAGGAAGATGGCAGCAGCCCAGAGAAGATGCCTCAGAATGAAACCACTTGTTTGCACCTTGATCTTCTTCTTCTTCAAACCCAGAACTGTGAGAAATAAATTTCTTTTTTTTTTCCAAGTGCCACTAAATAACAAAACGTTGCCCAAAAGATGAGATGGTTCTAGTGTAAATTTCTGTTTAAGCCACTGAGTCCAAGGTACTGTTACACACCCTGAGCAGACTAAGATACCTTCACCATCCCCTCCATTAAGAACGCCCTGGCTGACTGCTTCCTCCGCATCCTTACCACTGATAATCTGGAGGACCAGCCCTCTTTGCCCAGAGGTCTGTGTGCATTAGTGGAACAAAGGAGAGAAGACTATCTAACATCACCTCCTTACTTTTGACGGGACATTCTGTTTGAACACTTTTCTTGGCTGTAATGTAGGAACCCTCCCATGGGAAGGTGTGTGGCATTTCATCACCTCGTTGTTCTGATTTACACCAATCCAAGCCTTCAGAGGCCAGCTTCAGACTCGTGTCCCCCAGGGAATGTCCCCTGATGTTTCCATGCATTTTCTAAACTTTTCTGGCATAACTGTCTGTGCCAAATGATTTAGAAATTTAACATGCTGGTATCTTCTCTTCTCCTCATGGAATTTCCCCACAGTCCTCTGCTCCCTTCTGCACTTTTGCAACAAAGTGTTATTTTCAGTCGGCTGTTAATCTACCATGACTCCTAGGTATGTTCTTCTATCTTTATGCTGTGCACACGTACACATGTTCCTACAGTCTTTCTGGCCACTTCAATTTACCAAAGATATTTTAGTGTCTAAGCATTTCTTTACTGTCCTCAGTACCTTAGTGACCTCAGCAAGCTAAGGGACTTGTATACCATCCCTTCGGCTACACCATTGACTTTGCTTCATATAGTCTTCCTCTGAGAGGAATTAGTAGGATCAGTCCAAGCTTCCCAAGAGCCTTTAATATGGTTACCTAAGTGATTTCTCTCTCTTTTTATTTTTTAAAGAATGAGAATGTGGGAACAAAAAATAGTAAGGTTTCTCTGGAGTAAGAAAACAAAGAAAGGAAGGATCACGAGCCAAACACCTCTTGCGCCATTGTCCGCGTGGCCTCCCTGGAGCTGGTTCTGTGGCTAAACCAGCAGCCTCCATGCCCAGGCCTATTGTTCTAAAAATTTGTTTCCCCTCAACAGGTGGCTTTAGGTTTACGTGGTCTTCGGGAGTAGCAAGTTTTCTTAATTGGTTTTGGAAAGCTGGGATGGCAACTTGTTTTCATCATCAACAATTATTTTGCTGAGTAAGATCCTTTTCCTAGGCTCCAACCTATAATATGAGAAGGAGGAAGAAGCACTTTTCCTTTTGAATGTTAAGTCCCACATATACCAAATCACACAATAAAATACACACACAAATTCCAGCCTGTGTCTATAAAATCTTCATTTGTTAAACAAATACTCCCCATGCACGTGAAGAAAGGGTCACGCCAATCAGGGCGAGTACACTCTCACATAAACCAGTAGATGCCTGTTACCAGGTTTGGGAGTCTCAGTACCAACAAATGTGCACTGAATACTCAGCCATTCATTTTCTATTTTAGCACATATATCCTTAACAGTACATGAGTTACTATGAGTCATAAAAAATATAAGATATGGTCCTCATCCCTAGAAACATTATAAAGAAGCTTTATACTCTCACAGAGGGGCAAGATATGCACAAGTTGCACTACGAAGAAGTAATGCCTGACAAAGTCATTGTCAAGGAGGAAAATGCAGGGCGGGAACGAAGATGCGTCGAGATGTTCTGTTTTGCCTTCTCAGCTCTGAATTCCATGCTGCTGAGGGGGAGAGCAGAGTGGATCCAAGGAGGGTTTGTGTTTAGCTGGGAATGCACGGAGTCAAGGATTGTGTTTCCGGATTCTGCTTGCCTTTAGTCCAGCTGAGATTGCATTCCCAAGGCTTTGTCGCTTTATCATGGGGACAGGGTATGAAAAATACATCAAGTGTCCGAGGAAAGCTAGGCAGGGTTCAACATTAGCCGACGATTTGCTGTTCAGAGTTTGCATTTTTATGACACCTCACGAATTCAGTTTCGGTGTCGGTCCTCTTAACAACCCTTCAAGGTAGACAATATAGGTATTATCCAATTTTATAGATCAAGAAAATAAAGGGACAGAGATATTACCTGGCTTGTCCAAGGACCGGAACATATCTATTAAGATCCTGATAGGGAACACTTAGCCTGTCTAAACAATCTGACTGAAAAGAATTGATTGAAGGGCTGGGATCTGCCCTTCAAGGGGGAATTGATTGAAGGGCTGGGATCTGACCGACTAGGGGGTCTGCGCTGAAAGAGCTGCTCTTGAGTTTCAGCTACCAGGCGGCCATGAGGACCTCCGAACCTGCTTCCAAATGTGTCTGCAAGTCAAAATGTCGTACCCATCCCCCAAAGCTAAGCCCTCCAACCCCAGTAATCCCTGAGCCTTCTGTGACATTGACATTGAAGGTGAGCAAGTTGGTTGAATTGTCTTAGATTCGTTCGCGGAAATTGTACCCAAAACTGAAGAAAATTTTTGTGCATTGTGTACAGGAGAAAAAGGCATCAGACCTGCCCCTGGGAAACCTCTCCATTTCATAGGATGCCCATTCCTTTGAATTATTAAGAAATTTGTTATTCAGGGTAGAGGCTTCTCAAATCAGAATGTGACAGGTGAGGAAAGTATTTATGGTGAAAAGTTTGAAGATGAGAATTTCTACTATAAGCGTGACCAGGAGGGTCTATTGAGCATGGCAAATGCCGGCAGCAATACAAATGGTTCTCAGTTCTTTATCATAACAGTTTCGACTCCTCATTTGGATGGGAAACGTGTGGTATTTGGCCAAGTAATTAAAGGAATGGGTGTGGCAAGAATTCTGGAAAATGTAGAAGTGAAAGGTGAAAACCCTGCCAAATTGTGCGTTATTGCAGAATGCGGAGAATTGAAGGAAGGGGATGACTGGGGAATATTCCCAGAAGATGGTTCTGGTGACAGGCATCCAGATTTCCCTGAAGACACAGACGTAGATTTAAAAGATGTAAGATATTATTAATAACGGAAGACTTAAAAAACATTGGAAATATTCTTTTCAAATCCCAGAACTGGGAGATGGCCATTAAAAAATACTCAAAGCTTGTAAGATCTGCGGAAGGTTCAAAGGCTGTAACTGAGGAAGTAGGTAGATTGAAGCTGCAGCCTGTAGCTTTAAGCTGCATGTTGAATATTGGTGCTTGCAAACTGAAGGTGTCAAATTGGCAGGGAGCAATTGACAGTTGTCTGGAGGCTCTTGAAATAGACCCATCAAATACCAAAGCACTATACCTGTAGAGCTCAAGGATGGCAAGGATTAAAAGAATTGACTGATCTTAAAAGAAAGCTCAGGAGATAGCACCGGAAGGTAAAGCTATCCAGGCAGAATTGCTGAAAGTCAAACAAAAGATAAAGGCACAGAAAGAAAAAGAGAAGGCAGCATATGCAAAAATGTTTGCTTAATAAGGAATTCAGTTATACTTAAATATTACACATTGATGTACAACGGCAGTAAGAAAATTGAAGGGTTTTTGTCTAATATATGTTGTTTAATGTATTTGCTTTGATAGTTCAATTCCCGTTGTTTACAGTCTAGAAATACTGATATCTGTTCACTCTTAATAAAAGTGTTACAAACAACAAAAAAAAGAAGCCAACAAGGGACCATAAAGCACCCAGGGGCTGATGGGCAGGAAGCCCACAACTCTCCCTAGGCCCGAAGAACAGAGAAAGTGTTCCCGGAGCCTGGTGAGAGCTGCCACTACTCTGAAGAAGGAGCTGCCTCGCAGGGTGGTGGACAGACGCTGCCAGAACTATGGCAAAGTGGGGTGAAGCCAGTGAAGAAAGACCCTGATCCTTCTCTCTTCTCACCCTCCACTCACACGCCAGCACCTCCCACTGACCAAAATAAACCAGAAGCTAGATCTGCGAAGATCCCTGAAGATGCCATCAAAAGAAGTCAGCTTCTCGGGCACACACAGGGCAGAGGGGACTGAATGGATCTGGGGAGGGGGACAGGAACTGCATACTAAGTGAAAAATACTAATTTTGTGTCTACCAATTCAATGTTTTTCCCCATAGGTAGTAATCATATATACCCCTGATGAATAATGAACAGTTAACTAATTATTGAAAAAGCCAGGAAATAGACTTGAGTCTTACGGAGATACATTTCCTGATGGCTTATGGCCGTTCGGAAAGCTTGCTACTTGGACAGAAGCCATACTTTGTATCCCATCTTATTTAGCATGGAAGTACATCTTCATCGTTTCAAAAAAAGATGCGGCCCTTAGAGGTCACACTGTTGAGTTTCGGTGTAATGCTAAGCTCTATAAAGTCCTATCTGAGCAATGACAAAAGAGAAATCGGAAAAGATGATGGAAAGCTGGCTGGGTGCTGTACGTGACAAACACTGCCTGAAAAAAAGTTCATGCCTCCACAGGGCATGCAGCCTCACACCAGGATAAATTTCCTCTGGGAAGGAGCCAAAGTGAAATGAGACAGAATGAGGTTCGTTTCATATATTACTCAAGAGAAATGATCTTTTCTAAAGACTTCAGAAATAGATTTGGAACTCAACACTGAGTCCTATTGGTGTCCACTGCACAATGTTATTTGCTTAGCTGATCTTTTCCTAAGTACCAGCTCATCATTTCCACTCTGGTCTGAGAATCCCTTAAATCAAGCCCCATCTTTTTCAAGTATTAGTACAGAGTTCCCTAGAAAGAGGTTAAAAAAAACAAACCCCGAGTCTCTACCACCTTATGAATTCAGTTTACCCACTTTTCCCCTTTGATTAGAGAACTTTAAACTACAGAAGGAAAGTACAATACATGGAATGCTTTTAGCAACGAAAAAGCAAGTAATTAAAATACCTTAAACCTTTGGAAAGAAAGTGGAGAAAGACACTCTAGGATTGAGGAAGAGGATGCAGAAGAAGGCCGTAGGGGCAGGGTGCCACTGTGAAGACAAACATTCTTGTTTATTTCCAGAGGGGGCCCTTTGTGCGGAGGTCCATTGCCCACGACCCTGGGAGAGCCCCCTTCTGAGTGAGCTGACTCAGCTAGCTCACATGTGCCCCCCACTGGCAGCTAGGCAAACTGTCACCAAGGCTTTGACCTTCCCCACAGAGCATTTCGACTTTTATTTCTTGAAGGAATCAATTCAGTTTCTTCAAGAAAGATTTCCTCTATGATTAAGGTAACTACACTTCCTTCCACTGCTTAAACCAAGGCGCTGGCTTATCCCGGGCCATTTCCTAGTGTTTGTCTCCTTTTCCCCCAGAACAATACAGATGACAGCTCCAGTGCTGGCTGAAGGGCCCCGGCACCCGGAATTCCCTTTGCCAAGTACACTAGTTGGCAGGCCACAGAGGAGCACCAATGCAATCTTTGTTAAAAAGAGAATTTAAAGAATATCAACAGTGGCCAGTGAAAACAATGAAGTGATTAAATAGTTAAAACCATTCAACCGAATGATGATTCAGACACAATAAAACAGTTGGCCTTCTGTGACCTGTTTGCCAGTTAGGGCAGAGTCATGGCTCCCGGAAGAGAAGAGGGATTTGGTCAACAGCCTTACAGCTAATTCGGTGTCTGTTTGGTTGGCCAGTAATTTGTTTTTAAGGAGACATCAAGCAGAATATCAAGCAGAGTACTTGGCCGTAGGCCGCAGGTGGATCTCTCAGAGATGGAGGGCTTTTTCCTTTGGCTTTTCTTCTGCTTGAGTCAGATCGTCACTGACACGCCAGATAAAACGCTGCGGGTTATCAACCTGGACATCTTTCTGACTGAACCTCTGCATCAGGTATTTTAACCCCAGGAAGATCTTTGTGAAATAACTGCTACTATACTTTTCGATTAAAGACTAGCTAATTTGGTGTAGCCCAACTCATTCTGTCGTAAGGATCTCTGGTTATCCGATGTTCCCACTCTGTCAGTTCTTCTCCATCTAAAAGGACTTGGCGGTCTCAAGACCCTAAAGATCACAGCAAGAACTCTCTTAAACAATGTTTTCTACTTTAAAAATAATATAGGCACATTACCGAAAATCTCATGCCTACTCATTAATAAGTACCTAAAATGCTTTCTATCCATATTGTTTCATTCAACAGGCGTTCAATAAAATGTTTATTTTTATTTTTGTAATGTTTTGTTTTTTAGATTTCACTATGAAATAACTCCTAGATGCCAGGCATTGTGTTAGGTGCAGTCTCACATATTATCTCCTAAATTCATCACAACAACCCTGAGTAGGTGATAGCACCTTCGAGACAGCTTACGCTATACACAGCAACCATATTATTAAGCCGCAGGTCCGTTCCACACAAACACAACTAAATCCAATTACGTATTTAAAATATCCAATCACTGGCATCACCTAAAAATTTCTTTGCAAGTTTCTTAACCAAACAGTCCCAGCGTCTCCTTTGTACCATTTTTTAAAAACTCTTTTTCTGAAAGCCTGTGGTATCAGTATAGAGCAAGCAAATCCGTTCCAGAGTTCACTTACTCCTGAGGAAAATCTTGAAAATGCTGCATCATCTTGGTCATGAAGAAGACTAAAAAGTATTATTAGATAATTTGACCCAAATTCATCACCTGTCATGAAAGCAAATTAACACCTACAGATGTCTGACACTGAAACATTTATGCCACTTTTGCATAAAGACCCTTTCCACTTCGGTGCATCGGTGTCCCCCTGTGACCTCAGAAAGCAGGAGATGGATCCGCATTTTGCCACTTTTAACAAAGCAGGTGCAGAGGCTATCAATGAGCAGAGTCTAGGACATTTGAAGGTTCAGGAGAGAGTGATTCTCGAGTGCATTTTACAAACCAAAAAAAAGTGAAGGGCAAAAATGAAATTACAGGGATATATAATGCAAATGTACTCAAGGCCATAGATGAAATAAACTGGCAGAGGCTAAAATGCATTATAGTGATACCACTGCCAGTTTTATCGTTAAGATTTTATAATCTTCTGACCTTCATTCTACAGGGAGCAGATCAAAGCAGCCACAGTGAAGACTCTGTTTAACTCAGCAAGCATTGCTGCCAAGTCACTGGATGACTCACACGGTTATCATCTGACATCTGGGCCATTGTATTACCTGGATCTCAGTTATTTTTCATTTAAATTAGAGGAAGTACTATTTGGGTTTTCAGAAATTTTAGAAAAACACATCTAAGTTAAGTTCGCTTACTTAAAAGAATATTGCCCAATTTTCCTTTCTTTTTTTTTTTTTACTATTTCCCTCCTCCAAAAGACCCTGTAGGTAATGAAGGCTTATGTCCACTGTTCAGATCTACACTTTACATTCTTGTAGATCTGGCATGTCTTCACAAATCCCTTTAAATAAAGTGTGATTTTTAAACATTTTGATTCAGACTTGAGGCAGAATACCCTCCGTTCACTCATAAAAGAACAGTTTAAACTTTAGCCGAGGATACTTATGGATGTGAGGGCCTACAGATTTTGGCAATGCCAGGCATATTCTTCAGTGTCTCTTTAAATCTTCCTTAATGTATAAATGACATTTAAAAGTCCCCTTTTCACTGCAGTTGGCAGAGGACCTAAGACCATAACAAGTTGCTTCCCCAGTAAATGTCATTTCCCTTAACCACAGGGCTGTAATTCAAAAACTGCAGATTTTTAAAAAGAAAAGTATTAAGGAAAAATAATAACTCTGGGAATGAAGCCTAGGATTTCCCATCTATGAAAAGAAGGGGGGATGTTGCAGAGTGGAGGACTGCCTAGTGGCGAGGGGCCTAGGGTTACTGCTTTCAAAATGGCTTCCTGACCCACTCTGCCAGACGGGGGTCCTCCGCGCTGCAGCCACGCAACTTGCAGGCAGGGGGCAGGAGCTTAGCACAACGCAACGGTTAAATATGCACGTGTTAGAATGAGAAACCGAGGTTCAAATCCAAGTTTAAATACTTACTGACTTTGTAATTGTAGGCAAGTTAGTCTACTTCTTTGTACCTTAGTCTCTATTGTGAAATGTAGGTAATAGTATACACAGGTATAGTGGTTTTCTATTGCTGCATATCACACCGCAACTCACTTAACAGTTTCTATGGCTATAGATTTAGTGGCTTAAAATAACACAAATGTGTTATCTCATGCCTTCTGTGGGTCAGAAGTCCTATATGTACTACGTGCCGTGCCCAGGGCCTCACAAGGCTGAAATCAAGGTGTTCGGCTGGGTACATACTCATCTGGGGTCTTGACTTGGAAAAGATCTGTTTCTCAATTTTGGGGGTCATTTCCTTGTGATTGTATGACTGGGGTTCCCACGTTGTGGTTGACTGTAAATCAAGGGGCCACGCTCAGCCTCTTGAGGCTGCCCTCTGTGCCCTGCCACCCTGCACTCCCAACCACACAGCAGTTCGCTGCATCAAGGCCAGCAGAGAATCCCTGACTCTTTGCATTTCCTCTTTCAGGCTCAGTCCTTTTAGAGACTCGTCTGATTAGGTCAGGCCCATCTAAGATAATCTCTCTTTCAATGAACTCAAAGCCAAATGATTAGGGACCTTAACAACATCTTTGGAATTGTTTCACCGGGTCAAGTAAAATAATTGCAGAAGGATAGCCTTCATATGTGTAAGTCCTATTCACACTCAAGTGCACATGTTTGGGGGCGTGGAGATCACACAGGGCATATACACAAGAGGGCAGGAATCTTGGGGAGGTTTTAGAATTCTAAGACAACAAGCGTCCAGGATCCCTTGGGAGAATTAACTGAGTTACATTTAACTGAGTCAAACATTTCACACCTCACTACAGATAAGCCCTATGGAAATTTTTGCGATTATCATTTTCGGCAGGCCAGATTTCTTAGCAGAAGACACTGGGTCTGAATGACCTATCTAATCATGGTGCTAGAAGCTGGCACTCAAGCCTGGCCTCTCCTGGTCTTTTCAAATTTTTCTTCTTCATGCCCAGGGGAATCTGACCCAGGATGACCTTCCTGAAAATGTGTCTCCCTGAAGCTGTTGGTTCTGCTTCTACAGCTGTATCAGAGCAACCAGCACCTCCTCACCATCGCCTTAAATCAACAGGCAACAGAGTCTTCTTTATGGAGCCACTGTGGTGGGTGGGCTGTGTCATCTAGTCCATGCATGGGGTAGCAGAAGGGAGTCACGTCTGATGCAGACTTTGTCTGCATAAATCACTAAAGGTTACTGTGTTATCTTAGAAGGGGCTGGACAACTGGAGCCGGGCTCGTGTAGTATTTAGAAGAAATTCCTTCTCTCCACAAAAGTATAAATCATGGGTTGAGCCTGTAGGCTCCCTAGTCCTAGGAACTGACCCAGTTCTCTCAAATAAGTATTCAAAACTCCCACTGTCAATTTGGGGGAGAAAATGCTTTACACCATGTCTGTGTCTGATTCAGGAGCAATTGGCATGCTGAAGGCTGAAATATGCTTATAGTGATGCACTCGATCTCTTCTGCACACATCTCAGCAAGATGTCTTTAAATCATGATCATCACTAATCCCTTCTCGCCCAGCTGCACTCTTCCTCATGGAGTTACTGGCATGCGGGAAGGCTGACAGTGATGCACTGACAGTAATGGCAGCCCCTGGAATGTCTGAATTCACAGAGGTGCATTTATTTCCCAGGTGTTGGTTCCTGATGTCACTGGTGTAAATCATTCATGAGGGGAAGAGGATGTGGGGGCAATGGATGGAATTCTAGCAGCCTCATGTCTATATGATAAGAGATTTTTAAATCATGTGCCATTGAGTGTCCTTTACCATGTGTTATTAGTTCGTTTGCACTGCCATAATGGAGTACCACTCCACTACGGGGTGGCTTAAACAACAGGCATGTATTTTCTCCAAGTTCTGGAGACCATAGGTGTCTCCAGATCAAGGTGTCTGCAGGGTTGATTTCATCTGAGGCTTCTCTCCTTGGCTTATAGAGAGCTATCTTCCTCTCTGTCTCACATGGTCTTCCCTCTGTATGCATCTGTGTCCTAACATCTTCTTCTATAAGGACCCCAGTCATATTGACTTAGGGCCCACCTGTACAACCTTACTTTACATTAATCACCTCTGTAAAGGTCCTGTCTCCGAGTACGATCACTTCTGAGTGCTGAGACTTAGTGCTTAAACATATGCATTTGTGTGTGGGGGGACACAATTTGGTCCCTAACTCATGTATTTTCGAAGTGTATCACATTCCTACTTACCATTAAGCGGAGAGATGTGAGCGTTCCAGCATGTTAAGTGCTGACGGATGCTCAGTCTCCCCACCCTCGGTCAGACTGATATGCTTTCCACTCACTCCCATTACTGCGAGAAGCCATTGAGTTGCCAACATATCGATGTGTGTTGCCTGGGGCAGAGGGGGGTGGCATCTGTTGAGATGGCTTCATTTTACAATTTAGATAACCGGAAATGAAATGCAGATTCGAGGCACTAGTCACTTTATTGTTCACTGATGCATCCTTATAGCCTGGAATAGTCCCTGCACTTAGTAGATATTTAATAAGTATTCGTTGAATGAATAAGGAAAGGTTGCTGAAAGAAGGCAGGCAAGTAACTAAAAAAGAAGTGAATTATATTTGGTGCCAAGTGGATACTGGGAATATCGGAGGGACACTTGGTAAAATATCTGATTGTACAACCACTATACTGTACTCTTGAAACTAATACAAAATAATACTGAATGTAAACTGTAAATGAGAAAAACTTGTAACTGAAAGAATAAATGAAAAGAAGTGAAGTGATGTCCAAGTCACACTACCACTTTTCACAAGGGCTCCCCCCTCTAGAACATGTTAAACATAGAAACAGAATTATATTTAGTACTATATCTTTTTTCTACCTAAAATCTGCATGCTTCTTTGAAACCTAGTCACTACTTGATTTCAGCACCTGTTTGACATATAGCAGGAGTTTATTATACACTTATGAACTGAGTTACAAGTCCTCTAAGGTAGGGATGTTTAACTACTATCACAGTGGATGTCTTCCTATACCTTAAACAAATGAGCTAAACCCTCCTCATGGGTTTTGCTTCTCCGTAAACACAAAAGCCAACACGACAGCATCTTCCATAAATACACAATGCTTTACATCTTCTTTCCTGTTGCCTCTGTCTTCTTAAAAATAAAGAATCATAGTTTTTTTTAACACCCATGAACAACCCTTCTTTACTTATAACTTACCTAACCATTACTTTATTACATCATGGGACTACAATGTCCAATCTTATATCATCACAGGAACGTTCTCTGCAGTATTTCTAAGAAATGACTAAATATGTTTCTGCTCGAGCCATCCCAGGGATGGATAAGTTAGTGCTCTGAAACCAGCCTGCTGTGCTCCATCACGGCACCAGGGCAAACACAGAAAGGCGTTTCCATTCCTTGTGTGTGCATCTATCTCAGTAACATCTACCCAGTCATCCCGATTCTTCCGTTTAGAACCACAGAGAAGGGAAAGCCATTTTTTTTAACTGCCTGTACTTCAAATATTTCAGTTTCTTTTCTCTGGAGAGCCTCTATCTACCTTTTCACTCCATCTTTGTATTTCATATTCGTCACCCCTCAGATCATGCTGCCAAATAGTCTAGAACAATGAAAAAATTGTTCTATATATAAGCTCAAGCAATTTTCTGAAGCTAGCAGAAACCAGGAAGATCAGCCAATCTAATCAGCATGTTTATCAAGGGGGAAATAAGTCCCAGAGAACCAAAATATCAGCAAGAAGTTAAGAATCCTGAATAATTGGGACCTGGAATCAGAATACCTATTGCTAGTCTCCTTGCCAATGTACCAGATGGCTTCCAATTTTCAGTGCTTATTGTCTTCAAATTGTATCCAGGGTGGGACAAAAGTAGGCTTGCAGTTGTTTGTATGAAAAACAATACAATAATTAATAAATCATAATACAAAAATAGACTGTGTTTCACACACTCACAACTGTACATGTACCTTTGCCCCACCCTGTATATTATTTGCATTCTCACAACATCTACGTAAAATAAATAGGATGTGTTTTTATCCTTATTTAATAAACGAGGCTGGGTGGGTTTCCATAGGGAAAAAATACCTAGTAGAACTGAGACAAGAAGCCAAGTCTTCTAGCTTCCAGTTCAATATTACTTGAATATTCCATAGAAAATCAATATTCTTCCACTAAAAATTTGACAGGAGCTGCATTTGCGAGAGGCCTGGCACAAAGTAGATGGCGCACTAAAGAGGGCTTAACTCAGAAGAATTAAATGCAGGGACTATGGGCAGAGTGGTGTTCTGAGTTAAAAGAACCAGAAAGAGATGGCGAGGCATCTAGGGCCTAGCAAGAGTGGAAAGGCTTCACTACTCTGGTGTCTGAAGGGGTCAGGGGTAAGGACAGGGTGTCCGGGGCCTGCCGGCAGTGGAAGGGAAAGGTTGTCCCGAAGAAACTGGGGTCTCCAAGGGACAGCCACTGCTAGAATGAGAAGCAGGAAGGATGGAGGACGAGGGAAACACGTTGGACCTCTTTTTCCTCCTGCCTTCCAGCTTCTTGCTGGTGTCTCTCCATTAGTCAAATCTACCCAGAGTCCAGAGAACAAGGGTGTTCCTTGGTGCACAGGGAAGAGAAGAGAATGGATCGGGGTGGAGCACAGGAAGGAGCCAGTGCAAGCAGAGCACACAGGGACCTTACTAGGAGCAAGCACCTTCTTCAGTCAAGTTCCCTTTGTAGTTAGCAGTCAACTACATGATGTTGTTGACAGCCTAGGAACACTTGAAGAGATGGGGAGATCTGAGATATTCTAGAATCTTCAAAATGTAACATTGATAGAAAAGAAGTGAATATAATTTTTTGGTTCAAATCACTCTCATCAGAAAGACAAACTATGCTAAGATGTTCAATATGTCTCTGTCAACAAACAAAACTGGTGTCCTTACCCGGCCTAAAAGTACTGGGCCTGCCTCTTTATATTCAACCCAGTCTACAGTCTCTCCTGGCTCCCTTTCAAAATCTGGCATAAGCATCTTACTGAGCCTAAACCTGTCGTAGAAATTCATTAGATTTTATTTTCATTTTAAGTTGTGTCAAATATTCCGTATCAGAGTCACCCTTCCTTGACTTCTCCACCCGCTACTCTTTCTGGCTTTATGAATGTGCCCCTACCCCAAAACGTATAGTTGCTGAATATCAGCACTTTTCAACCTCAGGACTATGATATTTTGAGCCAGATAATTCTTTATTGGAGGTGTGTGTGGTGGGGGTGGTGGTGGCTGGCCTGCACATTGTAGCTGTTCAGCAGCATCGGGAGCATGGCTGCAGTTGTGACAAGCAAAAACACCTCCATGTATTGCCAAGTGTGTCCGGCAGGGAGGCAGACTGACCTTGCTTGAAAACCACCACTGTATATTCTGGAGAAAGAAAATCCACAGCTCAAACTCATCTGGTTGCACCCAACCTCTTCCAGCTGCTTTGCAGCGATCCTAGCTAGCCCCATTAAGTCCAAATAAAATGAGGCAAAGATCATAAAGTGTTTAAAGGGGAGAAATTAATTGAACCCTGTTTTGTTTTGTCAGCCAGAAAGAGAAAAACCCACATCCAGGTGCTTGCTTAAGACCAAAAAAATAAATTATGTACACTAAACCCCCACAAACTCTAAAATAAGGCTTTATGAGGTGTCAGACTGTGAACTGACTTTCCCTTGCTACAATCCCTACCGAATGGTTTTTTGTAGCTTGTAACTCAAATGTTTAGTCTGAAGGAGTCAAGGAAGAACTGAACCCTCAGCAACATTGAAGCCAAGCCTAAAGAGCTGAATCACCTGGCTGTGGAGTCTCCGCACAGACCGACCCACGCGAAGAGGAAGTTCCGACCTTCAGGGGATTCTTTTAAGGTCAATGTAGTACAAGGACATTTGTGTTTTCAAAACCCTTTGTAGTATCCCACCCCCCCCCGCCCCACCCAAGGGCATTGTTTTAATTTATCTCTGTAATGTAGACAACCTTTCTAACCTAAAGTACTTGAGATAACTCAGTTCCAAAATGTTTTATTTACAAAAGAGTTTAGTTGGACCGAACACCCTTGAACAGACCTCAACCATTCCCACGAGGAAGGGAGAGTTTTTATTTTTGAAGCAGTAACCCTAAAGATGAGAAGATTCAAGAGTACAAAGAAACTCTAGAGAGATATTTCGTCAAAGAGCGTATTTCTCAAAATTTTGCTTGTATAAGAATCATTTAGAGGTGGAGAGTATTTCAAATGCAGATTGCAGGCCACACCACAAAATTCTGATTCAACAGAAATGTGCATTTGTACAAGGATGTTGAGCCTGCCACTGGTGGTGAGCAAACTGATTCAAAATACTAACCTAGTTTAACTCTGTCATTTCACAAATGAGTTAACTGAGGCCCAGAAAGTTACACCAGCAAATTAGAAACAGAACTGAAATGAGACCCCAGTTCTCCTGCTTTTGCTGTTCAATGTCTCATCACGCAATCATGTGAGAAATAACAACACATCTCGAAACACCGTATCATGACCCAAAATGGCCCTGCCAGGAGAGTTCAGTCTGCAGATTTAGCTCTTGAAACCAATGAGCTGTTTATGGTCCCAGAGAAGAGAGAAGCCCACCCCTGCCCACTGCCCGCTGTGAACAGGGTCAGCATATATGACAGAGGCTGCTGCTGTCTCTGGAGTGAGGGCAGCTGCCCTGTCTTTTGCTGTCAGTGATCTGCTGTAAGCACGGACCCCTGAGGTAAGAAGGAGGTGTGTCACCAAGGCTATCGCCTCCAGAAATCCTACTTGTCAGCTGGTGCCCAATCACGGACGACTGAGGTCCCAGCAAATGCTTGGACATCTCCACCTGTGATGTGCTCCACTGAATATTTGTCAAGGTTTACTTAGTTGGTATTGTTTCAATCCCCCCCCCTCCATTTTTGCTCACAGTGCATTAGTTCAAATACAGAAATCAGTATGTTCTTTCTAGATGCTACTGGAGCCGTCGCAGATCCCTGCTAAGAACGACTGCCTCGTCCTTGCAAGGAAATGCCTGCTAACTCACACACATGAAAGAGAAACATGTCTAAGACAAGAGTAGATATTTATATTTCAACAGAAATTCTGGTGACTAACACCGGGATGGCATAATTTTCTATATTATTCTTTTAAAGTAAAGACATAAAACATTACTACCAACTCTCGCAAACTTTCTTAAAAGAAACAGCATTTAACCCCCATTAATAGAAAGTAATCAAATACTTTTTTAAAAATATCAGTCTTCTGAGGAGCTCTTCATCATGCCCAACTTTACTACGGATAGTAGGAATTTAAGAATCAAACAGCAAGAGTCCTTGAACCAACATCTGTGGACCCACCGTGACATCTGGCCATACCAAGTAAATGACGTCATAAAAGAATTTCAGCGGCTGTTACCAGAACCCTTGTGTAACTGCCCCTGACATGTGACTGCCACCGACGCCCAGATTGTTTGTTTAACCAGGTGCGCCATGGTTGCCTTATCCAATGACTCCTCAGAGTTTGAGATGATATTTCCCATCTGAGTTGTTCTGAGTAGCAGGAAGGTCATACTTTTTCTTTTTCTTTTTTTAAGAAACTAATCTCATCAGTGTTCTGTTCTCCTTGTTCCTCAGTTGCTGGTCAAGGTACAGCAGGGAAAACAAACAGGATGAGTAACACCAGCTGCTGGACCACATGAACTTTTCTCTCTGAGCGTCCTCACTCCAGGGCAGAACGTGCATTCTTTTTATCTTGACTTTGAAAAAGCATAATTGGACCGAGATCGTCACAAAACACAGACATAAGATGCTTCCAACTTCTCATTATGCCGATTTTATTGGAAGTGGTATAGAAATCACGAAAGATGTTAAATATTGCCTTGATTTTCAAATGTGGAAATTGCTATTGTCCACTGAGAAGTAAGTGTGGTGAGAAAAGCTGTTTTCAGCTCATAAATGTGGTTATTATTTCATATTTTTATAGAGCCCTAAATGCACAGGGTGCTGACAATATTTGAAGTGGGGCCAAGCAAATCAAATCTCTGGTCCAAAGCAGGCAGAGTCCATATGTAGACCGAACCCATACCAAAGCAACAACTCAAAATAAACATGGTACAGGGGCCACGGCAAAGGGAGGGCCTAGGAGGGGAAATGGCTTTAGCAAGAGAAGGGATACTCCTAAAGTATAATAAAAGAATAAAAAGCCTTGAATAGGCCCCAGAGCCTCAAAACGAGTTGTTCAAACCCGCATTTCCTCTTAGAAACCTTTCACCTCCCACTTTCCTGGCAGAAAAAAACAAATCTACTCCTGGACCGTTAATTAGATGTCAAGTGTACATATATATAATACATTTCAAAGCGGTTGTATTGATCCCTAGACACAGAGCCACTCCATCCTCATCAGTTTTTAAACTGAAAGCTGGAAAACTCTCTTATTTAGAGGCTCCCAAAATGCCTTCGCCTTAAGCAAAAGGAAAAATCCTTGTAAGTGGTAGAAGCTCTTTGAGCCTTGTTAATAAATCAGTCCAAGAATAGAGCGCTACGTTCACATGATCAATCAAAAGCCACACACAAAATGGAAAAAATCTTCCAGTGCAGGGCCAGAGGCCTTATCACAATTGCTTCCTGGCAGAAAGAGTGGATAAACAAGCCCAGTCAAAGACTGTCCAGAGGCCTGGTTTCTTGTTGCTCTAGGTATCAAAATAGGAAGTAAACAGCTTAGAAACAGTCCTGAGAATCGCCGGGAGGAAGTGCTGCTTCCTCTCCCTGCACTTGCTAAGTTTGCTTATCTTGCGTCCTCTCTGCACAGCCATTTGCACGCTGTCTGAGACCCCTGAACAAAGACCATCTTTTCCCATCTGCCTCTGTCCGAATGCCATCCAGCTGGCCCAATACATCCCATCCCCTTCCCAGTCAACAAAATGTGATAAGGAAATAAGGACATAAACAAACTCCACCAATTTCCAGGCAGTGGGTCCCCTAAAAAATTACAGACATCTGGCTTCATGGAAATACCCACAATACCGTGGGAGAAAATGGGCCCTGAGGCCAGGAAGGTTTCCAGCCCCATTCCAGCGGTACCTCAGCGTGACTGAACTACTTCATCAGGCTTCTCATGAGTAACCAACCAATAAACAGTTCTGGAGCTCATTAACTGTCCAGCCTACTGTTGGTGCTTACAAAAAAAACATGTAAGCTTGTTTTACAAGGAGCCTAGATTTGTGTTACCACCTATCGGATGATTTTTAATACACCATCATCACCGGCCTGGCACCTGACACTTACATAAGGCTTTTCATTCATGTGTGCCCACACAGCATTAATGCATCTGGCTGCCCAAGTCCTGCAAGCCAAAGAAAGCTCTGGTACTCACTTGGTTGCTTCAGCTTGGCTTTGCACGTCCTGATTTTAATTTGTGCAAAGGTGTTCATAATGTCAGTCCTAGGTCATGTGAGTTCCATTTAACCTGAGATTTTTAATATGAAACATGAATGCTTTCCATTGGAAGCAACTAATAATTCAGTATTGTCTCAGAGAAATGGGCCAGCTCCCTGAGATCGGTATAGTACCCGTCTTGGTTTGTAAGTTGGCCTCCAGTTCGGCAACTTCTACAAAATGTTTGACACTGGATTTGTCTCTCAAATAACCAAATGCTTTTACGTATATGTGCTTTAAAACCACAGAAAATCTGGATTTTAAAAAGATACAATTGTGCAGGGTTTTTATTAGCACAGAGAGGACAAATTGTTGGATAGCATACTTATTTTACAATTTCTTTACGATCCAACTCAGGAAATCATTCTTTCACAAAATTGGCCAAGTGGTCAACCTTGATGATAAGGAAGCCAAGGGCATGGTTTCTTTAGATCTCCGTCAAGGCAGAGCATGTGCATTGCTTTCTATAGAGCACTCACGTGACCGGACAGTATCTGGGGTACTACCTTTACGATGTTGATCATATAAATATTATTTTTCTGTGGGTTTTCAGTGAACTAATCAAGGCTAACATCATATTAAGGAAGTCGTTTTAGTAGCAGCTTTATTTATGGAGAAAATTTCAGCCAAAGTGTATGCAGAAAAATTATTGATATTATGATTTGGTTGGAGAAGCAAAAACACATGCTAAATGAAGTCTGAATTTCATAAATGCTACTCTATGGGGGAACAAGCAAATTCCTTTGGAATGAATATTTAATTTTCCACATTGAACTGTTAAGAATTCATTCTTTCTTCTTCATGTATTGCATTAACAGAAAAATATAGGAGCCCTTCAGTGGACAAACTCTGTATCCTCTTGGAGAAAAACTGAACCGAGTGGGAGTCAAATGGCTGAGAAGGATTAAGAGTCTCCAAAGGGAATCACCACTGAAGACTTGACAAATTCAGTTGTCCACCTCAGGTCCCCAAACTACTGCAGGTGAGCAGGGGCTTAGGGATACAGCAGGAGGAAGACAGTGACAGCTCCCAGTCCTAAACATGCACATTAATGATCCATAGACTACATCTCTCTGCTTCTCCTCTTCAACCGATTCTTACTCTTCTGTTAATAAAATAAACCCACACAATCAACCAGGAAAACAGGAATGCAGGAATATAATAGAGGAAGTTTTGTTACAGAGGTTGAAAGAAGGACTGAAAGGCAACACAGGGGGCTCTAGGGTAACCCAGGGATTAGCCAAAGCAAGAGGCCAGCACTTCCCTAAGCTGGAGGGTCAAGTACAGAACTACAGTTAAACTAGACTGATTCAGTAATGCCTAGTCTCAGCTGCACAGTGGAATCTACGCAGCCTTACTTGCTCCCCACACACATCAGTCCTCCGCATCCCTTCCTCTCTGGTGAACAGTTCACCACTTAAAGAGGAAGGTACATTTGGGGAGTGAATGGCTTATGAAATGATAGTACTCACGGAACTTAAAAAACTCCAACCTGTGAAAGCATAATTCCCCCAGAAGGATGCTGTGGTTATCAACATCAGCCGTTCCCTTCCAAAGCCTTAATGAGACAAGCTAAGGAAATAGGAAAGCAACATGTGATTTTCTTTACTTTCATTCAGTTAAAATACAGAACAATGGTTTTACATATTTTCAGCTTTTCTTCTAGGGCTTCAGAAGTTCAGACTGTCAGTACAAGTTTCTTTCACCTTGAGAAGAAGTAATTTCAATGTCTAAATGAACTCTGTTGGCCCTTCTTTCAAACTGGAGTCTGATATCCAATTTGCTGTGACTCTATACCAAGAACAACTACCTTGTCTCATGAACAGCACACTTGGGCCTATCAATTTGACAGACATATCAGTCAACACGTTAAGTATGTCAACACTAAGGTCAGCAGAAGAAAAGGTGGACGGACAGTGAAGACACACTTGAACACTCAGTTTCGGAGTGTCAGTTAAAATTGTAAGGGGTTGCTCCATTACAGTGTAGTCGAACAGCAAGCATGATGTTTACGACTGGATTCCAGTAAATCCAATCGGGATTTCTGCATGGTCTCCACCCTGGAAAACCAGCTTAAATTCTTGTACTCGGGCCATGTTCCAAGAGACATCATAATTAGGTCCCAGAAGAATACGTGCAGCTGAAGAGGATGTCCCCTGTAGAATTACATGGGGGAGAGGCTGGCCAAAGCAATGTTCGCGCTCATGCAATTATGCAGTTAATTGCACAAGGTGCGATGATTAAGGCGAAATTTATGCTAGGGTTAGGCTAGTCTTGAACAAAAAAGAGTGCAGTTTAAGAAAGAAAACATAATACTGGGGCGGATTCTCTAACAACATAACAACATTTCACTTCCTTTTGCAACACTTGAGTGCAAGTTCGTCGAAACAAAGGTTTTAGCAGATTTGAAAGCACGGTGGGAAAAGTGATTGAGTGCAAGGCATGGCACATTGTGGCCCTGATGTGGAAGACTGTCACGGACACTCAGTTACAATCACTCGTGGTTTAGTCAAAGAGCCAGGAACTCTGTTGTCACGTTCACCAAAAAACCTGGGGTTTTCAGTAAGGAACTCAACAGTGGATTCTTGCAGTAAAATTTGAAGCACAGGAAACATTTGGTGGGGGAAGTGGTTTGAACAACAACAACGACAAACACCCTTATTGTGTTTTATCTGCATTGGCCTTTGTGCCAGGTGGCGGTGGGGGAGCTGTGTTTATTTACTCATCTGCCACCTTATTCATTTAAATTTCCAGCTCAACCAGAAAAAACATTGATTGAGTGCCTGTTGAGTACCAGAGCCTGTGAGACAGCAAACAAAGATTTAAGTTAATAAAAATTATTGGCCAATATTAAAAAGAGTCACATATTTTAAATATTGGGAAGAAGCAAGTCCATGTATACTTATTCATTGTATACTTATTCGTTCTTTCAACCTCTTTTACAATTAACAGTGTTTCAGATACTAGGATGAAAGGAAAATTTAATAGTATTATAGTAGACTTGAAAATCATATTTAATTTTGTTAGGTAATAATTTAAAATTCTTTACTTTGTATAGACACTGTAACCCTAAGATTTAATTTTCATTTTGTCCCTGTATACTTAAACGATGTAAATGAACAATGTCTTGCATGTCATGTAACTATTATTAAATTCATATAAGTAAATAATGATTTCTAATAAGGGCTTTAACTTTATGGGGTGGGGGAAACGGCATCATTTCACGCACAAAAGACACATAGGTTTTTGTCTCCCTCCGAAAGATTAAATCACGAAGATAAGAAATTTAAACTCTTTGACCTTAAATTTAAATCCAGCAAAATTCAATCACAATCTGATAATATAGAAAGTATTTCAACACTTTACAGTGTAGAAAGTATTAGAAACAACTATTCTAGATGCAAAGCAAAGAAGTACCAATCCATTGTAATTACTGCCCAGTAAAAAGTCAGAAAACTAAGGGGCATCATTTGTGTTGGTAAATATCCTAACTGGGAAAGCAAGTCAAAGGAATTTTAGTAAGTTAGATCCTTGCCTTGTAAGACTTTTTCTTTTCCTTTGGTGGGTATAAAATTATTATAGTTAAATAACGATAATTACTTAATCATGTAATCTCCAAACAAATGTTCAATAAAAATGCCAAATATGTGGCTTATTTTATTCTGCAAGGCTGTAAACTATTTCAGTATAAGTGGCACATTTCTTAATTTTTCTATATGTCCCCAGAAAATCCAACTCAGATCTGGGGAAACAATAAACAGGCAAAAAATGTGTTAAGGAAACAGCAGCTGAAAAAGAACACTTGAAAAACAAAGTGTTGAACTGATTTAATATGGATATATTGGTTATATCCCCAACAAATTCATTCTTATTTTAGGGAAAAATTTAATGAAAACTGCATTTCCCACACTATGGATGAATCACTCTCTACATCTCTGGCACAAATAGTTGCCTTTGAGAAACGCAGCTCTGAGAAAGAGCTATAATTTGTCAACATTATTATGTCTGCCTCTATAATCCTAACAAACATGACTGAGACTTAAAATGTAAATCATCTGGTTATTATCGTCATTAGCCAAAAATAATAATAGCAACAGCATCTTAGATTTATGTAACATTTTAATTTTTTCCAAGACTAAAGGTTTTACTTCACTGTTATTTTCAATAATACCCTATAAACTAGGGAAGTTCTCCTTATTCCCATTTTATTGTTTACTTGACTAGAACATGAAGTGATTAAATGAAATCTCAAGGTGTCAAGGTAATTTGCAGAAGAAACCTGGATTCCAGCCCTAGATTTACTTTTGATTTCCCAGTCAAGGCCAAAACTTGTTCTAATGCCCCAGTAACGACAAAATTCATGCTTCCGTCCCCAGGAATATAGCTGTGCTGTGTCCCGCCACTTTTCCACTTGATAGAAATCTAGTAAAGATGCAGGACTGGATTGCGTCACTTATACCTGCGTCACTTGTAACCGTCAAACAAGGAGCCTACCGTGCAGGTGTGCCTAATGAAACCCTGCCTCCCTGTTTTACAGTCACATCAGGGATGTGGCATGAGTCACAGGAGAGGGAAACAGCTCTTCCTTCAGACCCACCCAGCCTTTGACTACTGAGTGTGGTCTCAACACGGTAACAGGCTCATTCCAGAGTGGCCAGCTGATGAGTAGCCGTGACAAGATACACCAAAGCGTTTCTTCTTCCTGATTCCCACATAAGTATGTTTAAGCCGAAAGTTATTTCTAAGCATATAACACAACAAAGAGGTCACAACTATTACTAGTTGGCTCTAGATAGCCCTTGACAAAAAAGGATTAATGAGCTCTTGTGAGAACTTTCACCTTTACTTCCTCCCAGGGATTTTCTTGGGGTTTATGTAGCAGGGGGATTTTTTCTTTTTTCTTTTTATATTTCAGTTGACATTCAATATTATTTTATGTTAGTTTCATGTATACAGCATCATGGTTAGACATTTATATACATTACAAAGTGATCCTGCCCCTTTAAGTCTAGTACCCATCCAGTGCTATACCTCGTTACTACAAATATCATTGACTATATCGCCTATGTTATACTTTACATCTTTGTGACTATTCTGTAACTACCAACTTGTACTTCTTAATTCTTTGACTTTTACACCCAGTCCCCCAACCTCTCCCATATGGCATGTAACAGGATTTTTTCTTTTAAAGCAACTTTAGTCTCTTCCCCCAAGTACATTTCTAGTCCCTCCTCTCCACAACTGCCCCATTTAATAAGGGACTGATTTCAAGTAAAAAAATGCTTAAATTCTGTATAAAAATACTTCTCAACAAAATTTTAAAATTTATTTCTCAAGTTCTTTTAATGTTCGTGCCTACCAAGAACACAATGGAACCCCCAGAATAAAACACTTAAATATGTTCAGTAAAATTATTTCAAAATTAAGACTTGAATTCTTTGATCCCAAACTTAGTTTATACTCTTCTCTTTAGTTAACTTGATTTTTCTTGGGTGCTATTTTTAAAATTGATTCAGCCAGTGAATCTCTTAGAATATTTTCAAACTACATTATATTTAAAAATTAGTATAATTTTAAGAGGAGACTTCAAAAAATTACAGACATGACGCCATACACAACAAAAGTCGAGTAAAGCTTTAGCAGAAAGATTTAGTAGAAAGGAAAAAAATCAATGAAAGGAACATTCTTTCGGAAGTTTACCTTATCTGCTAGGTATCAGATGACACCTCCGGCTCTAGAGAATCATTAAATTGGTCTCCAGAACTTAACCTAGTGGAATGGACCATACTGATGCATCTGTCTGGAATAGCTGAGAATGAGGGATATATCGAATTGTCTCTTTCACTCACTTCTTCTTTAACCATGTTTTTAAAAATTCAAATGTAAGCATTCACAAAATCTTCCAATAGAAACATATTAAAATGTCTCCATGAAATAGATTACTATTTTTTAATTTAATTGCTGAGCAAAGTAAAAGTGGCACCTGTTTATTTCAAATAGTAAAGTTAGAAGCTGTCAGCAGGGCCCTTTTCACAAGTTTTAAACTGATTTTCTAAATGTTAAATAGTTCAGACAACTAATGACCAAAATTAAACAGCTAAGATTAAATTTTAAATTACAGCAGATCTAAGAGCAGATATGTAATGTATTTTACAGTGTTCCAGTAAGTTCACTGATTCATTTATCAATATTGCTGTTATTATAATTGAGCATCAACTATGTGTGCCACGGACTAGTTTTGGTGCTGAATATACAATTGTAAATGAAACAGTTTGTGATGGAGTTTACAAATCTACTTTGAAAGATAAGTTTCTCTTGGAAGACATAGCTAAGAGTGGGTGCAATAATCTCTCCTCAAGAAAAACCAGTCCAAATTATAGACTATTGGGATTAACGTTTAAAGACCATGTGGCATGATGATTAGTACAAGGATTTCAGACCTCAAGTTAAAAATAAAAAACCACAGCCCTGGCTGGTGTAGCTCAGTGGATTGAGTGTGGGCCTACATACCAGAGGGTCGCCGGTTTGATTCCCAGTCAGGGCACATGCCTGGGTTGCAGGCCAGGTTCCCAGTAGGGGGTGCATGAGAGGCAACCACACATTGATTTTTCTCTCCCTCTCATTCTCCTTCCTCTCTCTCTAAAGGTAAATAAAGAAAACATTTTTTAAAAAATCAAGAAACACTGATTTATTTTTCTTATCAGTATTATTAGTATTTTTTAAATAAATCTTGATGACATAATTCATATATTCTTTAAGCTCTAGTAACCTTGAAAAGCTAAAAAGAACATTATACTAGGTTGGATATTAAAGCACAATTAAATACATATTTGGGGGAGATACAGGAAACAGTAGAAATATAAGTAAAGCAAGTTCTAAACTATTCCATTTTATTTTTCATTGACTAGTGGAAAAGTAAAATTTTAAAAGCCCACTTTCCCAGGAAGCTAAATGTTTCTTGCCATTTAAATGGCATTTAGAAATGTCTTCTGGCAGCAAGGTGCCCATGATTTCATTCAACAGGCGAAGAGGAAAACAGACAAAATGGTCTTAAAATAAATTTTATAGTTAAAATAAAAGGCTAGCTACTTACATTCGTTTTTAACTGAAGCACAACTTACAGTCAATGCACAAATTTAAGTATACACCATGATAATTTTTTACATAAGTATATATTCATGAAAACACCACCCACATCAAGATATAGAACATTATTTTCACTCCAGCAAGCCCTTATGCCCCCCTCTCAAATACTGCCCTCTAAATGTAATCGGCATTCCAAAAATCCACTACTTGTATAAATTTAGAGAGTTCTAGAATAACTGTAGAAAGAACTGTGTCTCAGCCTAAGTTTTATAACTAACTAAAGTGTGATATATTCTACTTGACCTCCGTCAAGAAAGCAATAAGTGATAAATTTTATTATGTATTACACTATGCTAAGTACTTATTACATATATTAAGTATAGTAACAATTAAATCAGATTTGTAGTCAGGGGAAGAGATGATGTTAAAGCTGATTTGTAAAGGACACTAGAGAAAGAATTAGCTAGAAAAAAGCTGGAAGACGTTGATGTGTAGAAGGGGAATATGCATGGAAGAAGATAACAGCGTGTGTAAGATGCAGTTCCATAGAGGCATGGAATCACACAACATATTAAGGAAAGTTTATTTATGAGGCTAGTGTACAGGATTCCGGTGGGGAACTAGTGAGAGAAAAGCTGCAGAGGTAACAAAGAGAGAGGCCATGAGGGCCATGGGTATTAAAGTAAAATTAAACTTCAGCCACAGCTGGGTAGCTCCATTGGTGAGAGCCTTGTCCTGATTGCCGAGGCTGTGAGTTTGATACCTGGGCAGGGCACACAGAGGAAGCAACCAATGAATGCATAAATAAGTGGTAAAACAAAATTGATTTCTCTTTCTCTCTCTCAAACAAAAATTAAACTTCGTTTTGGACATTAATAAGTCTGAGCCCAGTCAAGCAGGGAGATGGCATCCCCAGGTATCTGTTTCAAGGAAGATCACACCGGGGAGGATGGTTTAGTTATTGGAGAAGGAGAAAGACTGAAGGTGCAGTAATCTGGGTGCAGAGGGAAGGACAGCTGTGGATCTAAACGGCCTGTATCAAGGAACATGGAAATAAAGGCATTACCTAGGAAGATGTTAAACAGGTAAAACCTAAAGGACATATTGACCCATTGGAAATAGGAGGGAAGTGACTGCTGGATTCTGGATGGGCAATGATGGTCCTCTGCACTGAGATAAGGCATACTGTTCATTATATTTGGAGAAATGATGATGAGGTCAATTTTAGACATGGTAAGTTCCAATGCCTGTTGGAAAAATGGAAATGTGTAGACAGCATTTTGATAATAGCAGCTAAAACTTCTTGAATAGCTACTGTATGCCAAGTTCCTTCTAAAGAATCACACTATATAGTTGAAACTAATATAAATTGTATACCAACTGGAATTTAAAAATTAATTAAAAAAGACAAACTATGGGAAATGCAGTAAGAAACATTGGCCGATAGTCTGAAAGATCTAGAGTTAGTTCAGACTGACACTTGGTAATGGTGGCTTTAGGTAGCCTCAGTTATCAAAGTTCACGCTTGCGTTTTAAAAATGAAGGATCCCCGCCCAGCTGGTGTAGCTCAGTGGATTGAGCGCGGGCTGGGAACCAAAGGATCCTGGTTCGATTCCCCGTCAGGGCACATGCCTGGGTTGCAGGCCAGGTCCCCAGTGAGGGCCATGTGAGAGGCAACCATACATTGCTCTTCCTCCCTCCCTTCTCCTCTCTCTAAAAATAAATAAATAAAATCTTAAAAAAAAAAAAAATGAAGGATCCCCTTTTCTTTCCGTGGCAAGATGGCGGTGCAAATTTCCAAGAAGAGAAAGGTAAAAAAATAAATAAACAAATAAAATGAAGGATCCAAGAAATCTAACTTAAACTTACAAAACAACAGACTTCAAAAATAAAGGCAAATTGACTGTTTCTGGGCTAGGAGAATGATGATGTCTTAACCTCAGTATGTAATGGGAAAACACAAACTAACTAGACTATAAAAAGTTGCTGACCTGACAAGATACTACAATGAACAGATGAAAGCCATGTCCAGCCAACGTGGAGAACTTTTTCTGTAAAGGAGCATTTATAGCAGGGAGCAGAAAATGAAATTTATTTTTGGGAGAAGGGGATTTGGAGATCATTTAGTCATTTAACAAATAGATGATGAGGGTCTACATGCCAGAGACTCTACGTGCTGGACACCAGACCTTTACACTAACCCTTAATAAAGTCAGAAATCTTGCTTTCTAGGCCCACAATCCTCTTTTCCTCCTTTAAGTTTCCACTAGTATTGGGCTGCTTTCTTTATATAACACGGAGTCCTACCCAGCTCTCAAGTCCCACCTTTTCCCCAAGACATGTCCTGATAATCAGGAAGTCTTGCACCTTCTTTTTAATCAACATTTATTTAGTGTAATCAATCAGTGTTGGGTAATCCCACCTTCACCAAAGAACTTGGTATTTTGTTGATTGGAAAAGTAAAGGATAAACATCCAATCCCTGTATAAGCCCACAGGAAGGGAATTTTTTTTTAGCAAATGATAAAAAAAGTTTCGATTCAGCATTCCTTTAAATAGTGGTTTATTCCTGCATCCCATATGTTAGCATATAAATATATTCTCTCATCAAGTTTCTTGGAGAGAAAGAAGTATTTGTGAAATCAAAAGTTTTAATTTTAATAACAGCCATGGTGTATTCTTACTAAGAAAGAAATTATAAGGCAGCTTTTATTTTAATAAAATACATGGTAAGTGTTATGAAGGAAATGCCATTCGATGTGAGTGTATCTGACCTAAATTGGATGGTCAAGGAAAACAGGTTAAAAGTGGTTATATACAGGCCCGGCTGGTGTAGCTCAGTGGATTGAGCGTGGGCTGGGAACCAGAGGGTCCCGGTTCAATTCCCAGTCGGGGCACATGCCTGGGTTGCAGGCCAGGTCCCCAGTGAGGTCCCCAGTGAAGTCCCCAGTGAAGTCCCCAGTGAAGTCCCCAGTGAGGTCCCCAGTGAGGGCCGTGTGAGAGGCAACCATACATTGCTCTTTCTCCCTCCCTTCTCCTCTCTCTAAAAAAAAATAAATAAATAAAATCTTTTTAAAAAAAGTGGTTATATACAGTTACTTTCAGCAACTAGTTCATTTTCTGCTCCAATCTTCAGGGAGCTGGCATTTGTTATTGATAACTATCTGTTTCTAAAAATATATGGAAATATAGACAAAAGAAATATATACAAGTAAACATGAGATTATTCTGTACTCTTAAAGAATAATCACAATTTTCATGATGCTAAGGATCAGATTTGTTTAAAAAAACATTTAAGTGAATTCTTCTTTTTGTGTAATTTCAGGTCTTTTTCCAGAATTTTTCTGAACTATAGCAGATTAAGTGACTTTAACAAAGCAAGGATGGGTCTATTGTTCACATTACTTCAAAAGTTTCCTTGTACAGAGTGGTGAAAAGCTAATACCTCCAGAGAAAACTAATCAGAAGCACAGCTGTTTAATACGAATGAGACACTATGGAAAGCAGAGACCTAGGAAAGACGGCGGCCAGGAAATTTTCCCGTATTGGATGATTTTTCAATAGAGCACTGAGAAAATGAAGCCAAGAACATTTGGTCAAGTGAATGTCTCCTGTCACTTAGGACACTGGATCCCCAGGATGATGTGCCCACAATGGTGAGGACCTAGGACTTGGTCTTGTAGGTACCAGTTTGTCACTGGGGAACTAAATATTGATTAAAGAGGAGAGCTAGATGTTAGTATATTTGATCCCTGTCATTTGTAACCAACCAGGTACAGGGATACTGGAGGCTTAACTAAGAGTAAAATCTTTAAGCTGATAACATACTTCATTTTCTACCCCCCTCCCCCCTCCCCCCCCACACCGTCCAAATCTGAGCTGTATCCCACACGTAACCGGGCATTAAGGGGATGAGCCTGGGAGAGTGATCCCATGGGACAATCTGGTCAAGCACAGCTGCAAATAACAAACCTCCCCATCTGGAAAAAGGCTGTGACAGACAGGGAATTGGAAGGGCTTCCAAGAGAAATGGTGAATTCCTCCCTAGAAACACTGAGACGTGCCGAGCACACAGCAGGGGCTGCTCCAGCGCAAAGCAGGGTATACAGACTCTTCCAGGGATGATGGATGTGGCTTGTTCTCCCACAGTACAATGGGTACAATGAGCCATTAGAGTCATATAATTATTTCCATGGGTGTATCTTTGTACATTTTTTTTGTAAATTAAGATCTTCTGACACAAAATTGGCCCCCATAGCTCCTGTGAACGTCGGCACAAGTCAAGGACTGGAAAGTGGGGAGTCATCAGCACGAGCCAGTTCTGTTGTTTAAATTCATCCCTGTCCTCAGTTAACATCAGGTCAGCATCAAATGATCTATAATTCCCTTTCCAGACCAACCACAGAGTTTTCTTTCTTTTACCAACTTCAAGTAGAGGTAAAAAGTAAAGGCAACTGAAAGTAAAAATGTCATCATCTCCCTAGAAATGAAAACAGATAATAAAGACCATTTGCCAAGACAAAGACATACATTTTTTTTTTTTTGGTCAAAATTTTGTTTGGGTGGAGGTCAGATCGGCATGGTGGCACAGGAAGATCCTGCAGTCACCTCCTCCCAAGGAAACACTGAACCTACAGCTCTAGAGAGAAGGAGTCCCTCTGAAAAAGACCAGAAAACTAGCAGGACAGCTCCTTGACAACAACGAAAGTGCCACGTCAAGATGGGTAAGGGAAGCAGAGATGTGGCCTTGCCAAAGCTCCATCCCCGCGTGGAGACCCACAGCCAGGAGGAATCTCACAAATCCAGAGTTTCTTCCTGAGGAGTGAGAAGTTCGTGCCCCAAATGAGGCGCCCTGAACTTGGGCACCTGCCCTGGACAGGTGGGCCTTATAAGAAATATTGAAGGGACTTTGTTCAGCTTAAAAGAAAGGGCACTAATCAATAACAAGAAGTGTATATAAAGTATAAATCTCACTGGTAAAGGTAGTGGGTTAATCATTTGTAAAGCTAGGATGAAGGTAAAAGTAGAAAAAATAACTATATCTATAATAATTAATTAAGGAACACACAAATTAAAAAACGTAAAATGTGACATTAAAAATAAAACACGGGGGGAGATGTAAAAATGCAGAGTTTTAGAATGCATCCAAACTTAAGCTGATATCAACTTAGAATAGACTATTTATAGATAGTTACAGGTAAGCCTCATGATAACCACAAAGCAGAAACCCATAGTATTGTAGATACACAAAAGAAGAAGAAAAAAGGACTCTAAGCCTAATACTAAAGAAAGCTATTAAGCCACAAGACATGAGGGCAAGAGAAGAAGAAAGGAACGGAGAGGAACTACAAAATCAAAGATGCAGAGTGGCTGAATAGATTAAAAAACAAGACCCAACTGTACTCTGTGTACAGGAGAATCGCTTTAGAGGTACAGACACGCAGAGACAGAAAGTGAAGGGATGAAAAGAGATGTTCCATGCGAGTGAAAACCGAAAGAAAGCTGGAGCAGCTAGGCTTACATCAGACAAAATAAACTTTACAACAAAGACTGTAATAAAAAGCAAAGTAGGGTATTACATAATGATAAAGGGATCAGCCCACCAAGAGGATATAACATTTGTAAATATTTATGCACCCAACACAGGAGCACCTAAATATATAAATAAAATATTAATAGAGCTAAAGGGAGAAATTGACAGCATACAATGTTAGTAGGGCACTTTAATACCCCACTTACATCAATGGATACACCATCCTGACAGAAAGTCAATAAGGAAACATCCTTAAATAACACACTAGTCAGGTGCTCTTAATAGACATACACAGAACATTCCATCTAAAAGCAGAAGAATACACATTTTTTAAGTGCACATGGAAAATTCTCCATGATAGACCACATGTTTAGCCAAAAAAACAAATAACAAATCATTAGGTTGTACACCTGAAACTATTATAATGTATGTGTCAACTATATCTCAAGAAAAGTAATTGCAGTTAAACAAAACACATCTGAAAGCTACATGCAACCAATAGGCTAGCAGTTTGTAGCCTTAGCTGTATAGGTGAGAGTTTAGTCTTTGTTCACATCTCCTACCCAAAGCTCTTCTCTTCTTTATGTCGAAGCATCTCTAAGAAACCGTCTTATAGTTCACTTTTACCATGACTGTAGCAAAGTGATGTCACCACATGAATCCTGAAGAATGTCAAATACAGATATAGTTAGGTAACCATGCACTCATTGGAATAGGCTTACTGGCCCAACAACCAAGAACTGAAGTATGTACGGTTCATGCAATTTCCATCATCACGCAAACACCTGGAATTTTTAGTTAAATTTTGTGCCAATTTTGACCCAAATCTGTTGAAATGATTCTTTCTGCCTACAAACAACACTATAATTTGTATTTCTAAAACACAGCAAGCCTAGCGTGAAAGCAGGAAGCCTAGCGTGTAAATTACTTTAGAGATAAAACGATTTCTTTACATTTATCTTTGAATCCAAAACATTTAGCACCATGTACACAGTCAATACTTACTATAAGTTAGTGGAATTGGTATGAACACTAATTTAGAATTTCCTCAGAAATGGTCCCTGACACAAGGAATTAAAAATAAATTTATTTCAGAAATGATCTTAGGAAGCACCAAAAGACAATGAAGAAGTGAGACAGGGAAGAAGAAGACAATCCAGATAACCACTGCAGGCACGTGGGCTCTGTCCCTCTGCGGACCTCTGGGAGACCCCCTGGAACACAACTTATAGTGATCAGTTCTGAAGGGAAAAGAAACCAGGGTATCGATATATCAATTCCTCTCTGTCATGGTTGCTCCAGGGGATGTTAACTCCCAGCATGTCTGGTTTGACTGTATCTGAGATAAATAGACTCCCTCAGCCAGAGAAAGCTGTCAGGCAGAGTCTTAGGTATTTGCAGGAAAAGGGCTTTGGAGAGAATAAATGCTCTACTATGGTATCCTTGTGCATTTGAGTCTCTGATATACACAGAACCAGTCATGAACACTGGTGAAAGAGAAACCGGAACAGCCTACAAAAGGTGACTCATGCTTCTAGGGATGCTGTATGGAGCGGGAAATCTTCTGGTCTACCTATGATGAAAACCTACCTTGATGTGAAGTATCTGAAAATATGTAGACACAAAAACAGCAATGAAAATAATAGATAAAAGTGGCAAAAAAATTTTTTAAGATTTTATTTATTTATTTTTAGACAGAATGGAAGGGAGGGAGAAAGAGAGGGAGAGAAACATCAATGTGTGGTTGTCTCTCACGAGGCCCCCACTGGGGACCTGGCCTGCAACCCAGGCATGTGCCCTGACTGGGAATTGAACTGGTGACCCTCTGGTTCACAGCCTGCACTCAATCCACTGAGCTACACCAGCCAGAGCACACAAATATTTTTAAGTGGACAGCTAAGCTTACAGAAAAAGGATGGGAGGTCTCCAGGAGCCAAAACGAAGAAAAAGCCCCAAAGCAGAGGGAAGCCAACACCAAAGCTCTGTCTGCCCTCAAAAAATGGACCTGTTTTCCTGACCAGAACTTAGGCTTCAGTGACTGTGTGGGAGTCTGGCACCTGCGTCCTGTGTCGTGCAACATCGGAAGTTGATCCCTTCATGGAGCTAGGACCTTTAAAGAGTGATGTCCACAATTAAGAAGAAAAAAAAATGATGAGAAAAAATATACACTATTCAACAAAAGTGGAGGACAAGGAAACTTATCTAACTACCTAGCCTCTGGAGACGTAAGTCTTTCCTGAGAATTAGTACGTGACCTGATGTTACACAGGTTTGGGGCCCAAATGTGTATTACCTTCATTATCCAGGAAATCCAAAGCCTAGAAATTACGTTAAAGTGGGTCTTGATTGGGAACATCTGGGGCATATTGGCAGAAGAAGATGTAACTCCTCTCTGGAGGGAATCACACCCTCAATTCAGGTTTCACAGCATTTCTAAAGATTGAGCTCATAATCCAAAATTTAAAAATACAAGGAAATAAACCACAATGAGGGAAAGTCAGTAGAAAAGGAAAAAACAAACAGCAGAATTATACTCTCAAATATATTAGATTTAGAAAATATAAGATACAGAATATAAAATGTGTCATTTGTTTAAAGAAATAAAAGAGGGAATCTAAAACATGAACAAGAAAATATATAATGTGAAAAAAATCAGGCCCCTTTTTACCACGTGAATTTATAGTGAGGAGGCAGCCACCTGTGAACCAGGAAGCCAGCCCTCGCCAGACACCAAATCTGCAGGTGCTTTGATCCGGGACTTTCCTACCTTCGGAAGTATGGTCTCAAGTGGCCCACATCCTTGCTTATGCATCCTACAGAGATAATAACAAAGAGTGGTTGTTGGCTGACAGACACTGAAGTCAGGAAGATCAATAAAAATGAAGAGCCAGCATCAACATCCCCATGACTTTCCTGTCATCACTTCCAAAGTAGCCTTTTTCTTGCATCCAGCTTGTTGTGTAGAAGAGAAAAAACAGGAGCTCACCAGCCCTTGGAGAATTGCACCTAACCCTAGTCATTTCCTTGAACCTCAACAGAAATCGATGCCTGAATCACTCTAAAGGAGATATGCTTTCAACACTGCCCATCTCACCAGGGAGGTTAAGAAAGAATAACCAGGAACAGAACGGCAAATTAAGTCAGTCACTGCCACCTGCCATTGGAATACTGACACAAATCCTACCACTTTTTACAGGAAAACCTAATGGAAACTATTGAGAAGAAAATTAATGAAGCCATCAAATATTGGGCACTGATTAGATCGTTTTTAGAGGGAGTGAGTAAGGAGTGTAAGATGAAAACCTATACCTTAGTGTATTTATATTGTAAGTAAGAAGACAAGAAGTATAATTACAAGTTAAAATTCACTCCATTTTACTAATAGCTGAAGCTTGTTTGTATGGAAATATTTATCAGTAAACACAGGACATAATGATTGTCAAAAATGGAAAACAGTCTAGAGCTGAACAAGGAACAACTGCTGTGATCTTTCTTAACTCCTACAGCCCTCGAGTGAAACACAAACATAGCACAGCTTTCCACTTACTTGTGTCTCCTGCCGATTGTTCCATCAACGTCCTAGAGTTTTCAGTGCACAGACCTCTCACCTCCTTGGTTAAATTTAAGCCAAGTATCTTATCCTTTTGATGCTATTGTAAATGAGATTATTTTCTTAATTTCTCTTTCAGTTCACCAGTGGTGTTTAGAAATGCAAATGAATTTTGTATATTGATTGTGTGTCCTGCAATGAGAATGAATTTGTTTATTAGTTCTAATGGTTTTCTTGCTGTTCTTTAGAATTTTCCATACACAACATCATGTCATTTGCAAACAGAGACAATTTTACTTCTTCCTTTCCAATTGGGATGCCTTTTCATTTTCTTGCCTAATTGCTCTAGCAAGAACTTACAGTAGTACTATTTCGAATAAAAATGGTGAGAGTGTGCAATCAATCAATAAATAAATAAATACTCAGAAACACTTGAAAAAGAGTCAAATAGAAGTTCTTAAAATAAAATATTTTTTGAAATAAAAAAAAAATACCTTAAAATACAGATTTAAAAGTATCTTAGAGAGAACCAACGAACTGGATGAAAGATCTGAAGATATTACTTAAAATATATCACAGAGAAACAAAAAGATGAAAAATATGCATGACAGCTACAAAAATAGAGAAAATGAGTGAAAGGAAATTTATTGAACAAGAAATGCTGCAATTTTTCTAAAATTAATAAAATATATGGATCTTCAGATTCAATAAACACAACAATTCCCATGCAGACCCATAAAAACAATTCCATGACTAGACCCATCAGAGTAAAATCACAAACCAACAAATTAAAAAATGGCTGGTATAAGGTGGAATAAAAATTACCTAACAGGAAGTAGTAGTTAGACTAAGAACAGATTTTTAAGCATCAAGAGCTGCTTTTTTTAGAGGAAAGAAAATAACAATCAACCTAGGATTTTATATAGAGCTATGCATGATGACTGGAAAAGAACTAAAATGAAGAAAGCAAAAATCAGAAAGTCCAGCTAAGGCTTTCATTCAATAAAAGTTTAGAATATCTATACATACTTTCAATGAGATTCAAAACAACGATGGGCCGTATACTGTAAGCCAAGCATTGTGCCATGAACTGTGGAGAGTACAAAGTGAAATAACACATGCTACATCTCAAAAAGAAGTGGGATTCTTAGGAAAAAAATGGTACATTTTATTAATTAGGATGGCTCTATTCACTCTTTACTTTAGTACGGTCTTGGTCAAAATGACATAGTAAAAGGATTGAACATGGCATTGCCATACCTGGATTCAAATCTTGGCTGAACAATTTGTAAGTATAAACGGGGACAACATTTTGCCTTGCCTCCAGAATGGGTTGAAACGGGAGTGCAGGAGACTCGCAAAGCTTATATGCACTGTTCAGAAATGCGTCTCAGCGTAACTGCCTGACCATTCTGACTCCACACCTCCATCTCCCTACCCTTCCCTTTGACTACTTACTCTCTTGCCTTTTCAGAACTTACGTCATAGGTTAACTCCCCCCAGTAGCTTTCCCTGACCCCAACCCCACCCTCAAAAAAAAAGAAAGATGTTTTAATGTGCTCCCATGCCTAGTACACACCCAAATTATATCACTTATCACACTACATTGTAATTCTGTATTTACTTGTCCTTATCACCTGATGAATTATGAACTCTGAGACGATAGAAACTGTACGTAACACAATTTTTAATCCTAGTAGTGGGATTTTCTTTGTAGTGGTGTTGGATTTATGTTTTGTTACTAGTCTTCTTCATCACCAGTAGTACACCAGCCAGGTTAGATATAAAACTTGTGATCATAAAAGAGAATGAACAACGATCCTTTAGAGGACTGACTTGTGCCTTTCCCCAAATCATTAGCAGTATGTGCTAATATCACTACAGCCAGAGAGAATACAAAAGTGTGAGGGTCACTATGAACTCATGAAAAAGATAAGTACCTAAGAGACTTGCCTTACTGATGAGAAATATCTCTTTCTTTGTAACAGAAGCAGTATCAGCCTCAGCGAGCCTGAAACCGGAAGTGGAGGGGGAAGCAGCTGAGCAGGAGGAAGCAAGGCCCGTCCCTCCTGTCCTGCACAGCTCCCTGAGGCTGCCATTCCGCTGAGTGGCTGCTCCCTTTGCAGACCCTAACATTCAGGATCCCATTAGATAAACCAAGTATTGTCCAAATTGAACTTGTTCCTTTACCCAGTTTCATCTTCAAAATTTCCCCTCCAGCAGAAAGATACTTGTAAAAAAAAATGTCAAATTGGAGGTGAATAGACCTGCCACCTACCTATACCTTGAGTTGCCACTGAAGATAGTAAAACATGTAGTTTTCCCAAAGCTATTACCACTCACTGCTTGGAAGTAGCACAATAAATGGGTATTTAATATGGTATAAATGTGCTATATGTTATATAAATAGATCCTTGGAAATTTGCTGCAATTAATAATCCATTTTTCTAGATAGTTAAAAGTACTTTTTTCAAATAATGCTTGAAAATTGGCAGCTGGGAAATTTTAAAATGATCAGTTTTTATCTGATGTGAAAAGCTGCTTACGCCCAATAATTTATTAGGTGACCAATGGCATACCTATTCATGGCTGAAGGGATGCTGGGGAGAGCAGCTTGCTTCCGCATGCTTGCATGTGCTCAGTGAGTGCAGGATCTAAGATAAGTGTTTAAGCAAACAGCATTCTGTTGGCTAGAGCCATAGTTTAGGTTTTGCAGCATTATTTGAACAAAAGTGCAATCATTCCATAGTCATAAAATAATATAAATTATTTTGTAGAAGTTCAAGAGAGTTCACAGACATCAGAAAAGATAATAACCATTATAGGACAGTGAGAAAGTCAAGGTTAGCATTAAAATTACTATGCATTTTCAATTCCTGGCAATTTAGAAGACTAAATTTACAGAGTCTTTTAATGTTACAGGGGACTTTCAGGTCAATAGGCCTGGGTGTCCTAGGAGTATAGGGCTAGACATTTATCATAAAATAGAAACTGTTGTCAGATATTCAAATAAGCAATATATGTCCCTAAAATAAAATATCCCAATATACTCCATTGGATTTACTTTTGTAGACAGACATTAGAAATGGTTTTATAATTAGAAAAATGTGCTAGCTGTAATGAGTCAAAATAGTGGAAAAAGTAGTTCTTCCTATCTTTTTTTTTAAAAAACAAAGACTGACTATAAACTACACAGCCTTCCCCCAAATTAGCTCGGCAAAGTTGGGAGAGCATCTCTGGTATGTAACAAATCACACACAATTGTTCTGCTTTGGAACAAAAAAAAATCAGTATTCAGTTGTCATTGCTAAAAATTCTATCAGCAAAGCAGCACTTTTACTCTCTACCCAGCCGCTACTTTCTAGCAAAGTGATGCTGCTTATTACACTATTTGCTCCCTCTTAAAATGAATCTTAATGTTTTTCTCCTAAACAAATACAGAAAGATGAAGTTTATTTAATAATAGCTCGTGAACAAACTGAGACACAGAGGATAGGAGTGAATCAATAAGTCAATTCCATGCAAAGTATCTTTAAAATAAAATCTAAAATTATGGTTATTTAGTTTGTTATTGTTGAGAGTAGCCGGGGAAAGAATGCATGGAACTCCTGACACTATTTTTATAACTTCTGTGTGAATCTAAAATCATTTCAAAGTGAATAGCTAAAAAAAAAAAAAACAAAATTATGTGTTGTACCTACCCTGCCCTGTATCCTATGTGTGAAAGTCCTGAACGAGCAGGGATTACACCTTTTGTCATTGCTCGTTCCTAAGGCGCCGCTGGGATGCTAAGGTTTAGAGTTCATGCATTCTGGATGCTACAGTCCTGCAGCTGTTGAGTAAAGGAGAGGGTACCGCATGAATAACAGACAAAATAATACCTTTAGTCACTTGCCAAGGGAAAAACTAACTCTAATTGGTATTGACAGAATTATGAGTTAGCCTCAGGAGTTCCATCAGCAGGATTACTATGGAAAATAAGGAATCATCCCAGAGCCAGTTGGGAGAAAACTGCATAAAAACCTTAGGAATAAAGAATTCCCTCTTACCCACAGGAGGATCTGAACTGTGGCCCTTCTTCACCCACATTCGCATCTGAGTAAATTTGCCTTCACGGGAATTATGAGCTATGTACAAAACCGAGCAAACACAATTTTAAAACATATAAATAAATTACATCTGTCTGGGGACAGAAAGAAAAATGATAAATGTTTACATCAGAGTTTGAAGCACTTTTCTAAGAAATCTGAAAGTTAAGTAGCAATTTCTTATTCCCCCCTCCTCAATCAGTTCCATCACTGTTTACCAATGAAAGTCACGCACAGCTACCCTGCAACCTGAGCTCTATACCTCTTTAAAAAGTCAGTCAGGGTCCCGACCTGAGCTAGCCCGAACCAGGATCACTTGAGGATTACCGTTTACAAAGAGATTATGTAGGAAGGTGCGGAAGGGCAGATGCAGTAACTAGATAATTCAGAGCTATCGATATTATAGGATCTATTACCACTTCCAGGTGCAAAAGAAGAGGTGCAAGCGAACCAGAACTCAGGAGGGCAGAGCATCATCGCGGGTGGTCACCTTTGAGAGAGGGATGCAGCTGCCATCAAAAGTAAAATTTTAGGGAGAACACCCTGAACTAGTGCCAAAGCTCCCATTGGCTGAAAGCATCCAGAAGATAGGAGGCCAGAGCCTATTGACTAGTCCAAACTGGCAAGCCCTGGAGGGGGTGGGAGCAGGGAGCAGCTCAGTATGGAGGGGAAGAGGCGGACCAGAGAGGCGGACGGAAGCTGTGAAGCACACCTTCGACTCGTCTGAGCAGCATGCTGAACCCGCGGTGGTTTTCATAGCAGTAGAAATGAAGAGAGTAATTTAAATTGCCAAGTGGAGAGAAAAATTAATATAGAATTTATGCTTTCTTATATATATATGTGTGTGTTATATATATGTGAGTGTTTGACAACATACTTATAATCTCAGTCACTTGTGTAAACTCCAAGTCATCATTTAATGTGTTTTGGGGAAAACATTTTAAAATTTTATTCTAAAGAAAGCAAATTAGGGAAGATATATCCAATTATATTCAAATGTATATAATTGATTGCAAAAACAAATAAATGACTTTGAATTTTTAAAAATTATCTGACTCACTAAGCTCTGACATTACCATGAAGAATCAGGAATTTCCTAAATATATCCCATTTTTACAAAACATCCATTCTCATATAGCATATCCTAAGGAGGCAGAAGATGGAGAACCAAGCAGTGAATTAAAGATTCAGGAGCTGGATTCCAAATCATACCTTACTCCAGTAGAAATGAGGCACGCCAATTAATACCACTTTTTACATTTGCAAATACGATCCAACCTCTCAGAAAAAGAGATGGCATCATGACAGTCACTTGCTTATTAAATATTTGATATTTAGTCACTGGGCCCATAATGAGAGCCCCCAAATATATTTACTCAGTGCACACATGCATCTGTACGGGTCATTCTTTCCAAAACAACCAATAGTCATAGATAAACACAAGTATCTTCTTGTTTTATTTTCTTTGAAACATTTTGCCTTTTCTCAAAATAAAATATTTGAAATAAATTAGTACGGCCCACTTTCTTGCCCTGCCCAGCACTGGGTCTCCAAAGGGAAGATTAGCAAGGGCATGAGGAGTGACCAAATGGGTGCCAGGGCATTTCCCAGCCCTGAGTTCTTCCGCCACTGACAGCTTAGGTCTCACAGCCAAGGACTCAACAATCCAGTGTCTGAGGGCATCAGCAATCCCACAGTTTGCACCCACGGCTTTATCCTGCCACACTATGGTCCAATTGCTGTGCTTAAAACATGGTAGCGTGGTGGGGAAAATATCAAATGGCTGCTGAATGCAGAAAAGCCTGGGACTAGAAGCCAGAAAACATCAAAAACTACACCAGAAACTCTGCACGGATGAAAACTATGAGACTTCATTCTTGCTACTGGTTAATGAGAAAGGCAATAAATCCAACACAAAAACCACAATTTGTACTCTTTTGTCAGGATCTCCTCAAAAATATGTGCAGAAAAGATCACTAAAATGCTTCTAGGCTTGCCTGGGAAGAAAAATATATATATATTTGGATCATGTTCAAGTCTAGCACTGGACACACTTGTTCCCAACACCTGGAGATGTGAACCCGAGGAAACCGCTGTTGTGGTGACACCGAAGTGTCATCAAAGTTCAGGGAGAACTCAGAAAGAAAAGTCTAAATATGTGGCTGAAATGCTCTCTGGGTACTGTGCTTTGAAGTGGTCCCAGGAGGCCCTGGCTGATACCAACTCATCCCCTGGGGCTGAGAACTTGGGTGGGAATCACTAACTCCCATTGGAGAGATCCTGGAGGTCTGGCTGTAGCAAATATTTTCACACTCCTGGCCATGCAGTGAGGATGTCAGAGTGGAAGAGCTCAAGAGAAAAGATGCCTGGTCTCCCAGGCAAATAAGATAGGTGTGTGGCTGCCTACCAGAGAACCAAAATGATTCCCCTAAGCCTGGCCACACCTGAAAACTGGAGCCCAACTGTCCCCAGTTTCATGTTTTAGGCTGGCAAGGCACGGTCCTAAAAAGAAACAGCCACAATCTCAATGCTGCCTCCCCAGCCCTGGATTGCTCTTGGCCCCCCAGGTGGCTGGTTCCGAGCTGTGTGCCCCTCTCTGCGTCTGCTGCAGAGAGACAGCGAGCAGCTGCGGGCTCTGGGAGAGCAGGGACGGAAGAGATTGGCTGGCCCCTCTCGGGGCAGCAGCAGCCGTCCTGCGAAGACAGGGCTTGGGGAGAAAGGCAGTGGGAACCGCTGTTCTGTTTCCACACCTCTGTTATTCTGATGAAGTGAAGTTTGATTAAGATGAACATTCGGGGCCAATGATTAATTTTTAAATGATGTAATAAAAGGGCTGCTTGAGAGTGAAATGAGAGACATTCTATCCCTTTTACCATGAAATGGTGAACATTGTAGATTAGTTATGTTCATACAACTGTAGGCTTTTTTGTGTGTCTGCCGGCAGGATGACAACCATCGTCCACCCTGAGTCATTTCTCTTCCAGCAATATCAAAGATTAACAAGAAGGTTTAGGAAGAATCCCCCTAACATCTAGAGAGAGCTGTGATTAAAAGACCCATAGACACCACTATGCTTCTTCACTAAGGAGTGAATCGAAGCAGATTCTAATGAAAATGAGCTAGTATTCCATCTACAGTTAAGCATGCTTAAGCTATGGCGATAATCACCATGGGGATTTTAACTCTCTGTGGCCAATTAGTTTAGTTATTGAGTTCCAGAGAGACCAAACTCATGGTTTCAGTACTTTATACACCAAATCTGGATTTGATTAATTCCATGACTACAGACTAACACTAGCAATTTCACAAACTGTAGCAAAAACATGAGCAAACTCACAGAGGTTAATTCCCCCAAACAGAAGGCAGTTGATCTAGCCTAGATTTGTGGTCAAAAATCTTAGGTTGAGATTCTGGTTTCTGGATTCCAGCTATATGGCCTTGGACAAGTCACTTAACTTTTCTGAGGCTCAGGGGCCTCCCCTGCAAAATAAATACTTAAAAAAATCTGTTTTACTGGATTGTTATGAAGATCAATGGAGTCATGTATATAAAAACACTTGGTAAAATGTGCTCTACTGTCCAATAACTGGTATGTAAAAATAATTATTATTGAGGAACCAGCTCACTTAACATTAGAGTGAAAAATGTATGTGCATAAAATACCATTCTATCAGTGTATTTGCTGAATTAAAGAAAGAGTGAAGGAATAAGGTGATATTTCCATACTTTCAAGCAGAGAATTCTTCTGTGAGTCAACTAACTAACCCAGCGGTTTCCCAGTGGTGTTTTTGCAAAAGTCCAGGGATCTTTGAAGGGCCAGCTGCCCCAAGCAAAGGCGAAGACAAATCGAGCTCCAGAACTCTCTCCTGACTTCAAACAGAGCATCTCTTGGCATGAGTGGGGTTTTCAAACTTGCTAACATCTACAAGAAACAGATTTGGCTCACCCAGAGTGGCTCTGAGTGTCTGTATGCTCAGACCCTGGCCAGTGGCTCTCTGCTGCACTCTAACAGTTCCTTGGCATATATCTCTTAAAATTTAAGGGAATTATCCTTGATGTTATAGTTCACCAAACACCCTAAATCTCAGCCAGGTCTAAATCTGGTCAGAGTGAAGGATGAATACTCTGATGTCTCCAAAGACTTGACTTTGACTCAATAGTTGAAGCCCAATATTCTCTGACAGGCTTTGGAAGGACAAAAGGAAGAACTGTAACTATTTCCTGCTTTTCCAGGTACCTCCTTGTACGTGGGCACGCATGGCCCATAAGCCGTCTCAGGAGGCCGACTGAAATAGCAGGAAGAACACTTAAATTGGGAGTCAAGAGATGCAGTCTCAGTCACAGCACCGGGACCAACTCGTGATGTGGTCTTCGACAGAGTTCTAGACCTCTGGACCATTTTAAAACAATGACTGAGGATCTCCTCAGAGCCCAATTGCAGAAGTACTACGATCTAGGAATTCATGACAATACTTAAGGTTACTCTGATATAAGCCTTTAGAGGAGCATACCTATTGCAAAGTTTAATTTTATCCCATCCACTGTGCAGAATATAAAATATGCGAAGACTTCATGGGCAATACAGAAACACTCTGGTGACTTCAGCTCACTGCGCTGGAACAGCCGTCCCTGGAACGTGGGACACAACAGTTTATCGTTTTCCCATAGAGTTGTTGAGAATGGTTTTGCTTCTTCAAGGAATGCTGGGTAGTAGGGTGGTGTCCTGTTAAGCACATTTCTCACGTAAAAAACAGGGCAGTATGAAAACTCCAGAATGTCCTCTTGAGACTGATACATGGGCTTGTATTAAAAATGAAATTTAGTATGGAAGATACATGGAAATTACCCAGATTTACTTACTCTTCTCAAGGGCAATGAATGCAAGCCAAATGCAATAGTCATTGCAAATAAAGATTCTGCTTTGCTATGTGCTTTATCTTGGCCCTAAAGAAAACCTTCGTCTATTTATATTCAGCCTGCTCGTATCGTGTTGTTTATTTAGACTTAGATACAACAGTCCTCTGCCTGCTCGTTACTACCACTGCTCACACGTCTGCTTGTCAAGCCAAACTGACCTCAGAAACTCAAACTTCATCCATTCATTAATCTTTTGGCGCCACATTCTGGGAGGTCAGTATCTGGCCACTGTCTTCGGTTTCATACGATATGCAATATTTGTATCACGTGAATTTGACCTAAATAACCCAGTCTTGGAAATCAGCCTAAAAATGTCACTTGGCTTACCAAAATACTACTTGGCCTGTCGAGTACACGCTGGGCTGGCACATAGGACCCGGCGTTGCCCTTGGCCTGTCCTCCCTCCCCAGTCCCACAGAGCTGAGACTCAGGGGAAAGGAAGCAGCATTCACCATGGAGCATGTTTCAGGTGCTGACGTTTTACTCCTAAAGAACATTCTCCCCTCACTGCCTGTCACAACTCTGTTCTTTTTTGCGTTCTTTCGTGCATCAAAGGTTTTAGGTTCTTCAGAAACTTCCCCTTAAAATTTAGGTGCCTGAGACAGGGGTGAGAACGGGCGGGGGAGCGGGGGGGAGGGGTGGTCATTGTAAGTGCTTACGAGTTGAAGAGTTGAAGAATCTGAGAAAAAAGTACATGCTGAGGAAGGATGTGAAAAATCACCAAAAATCAACCTGGCCTATATCATAATTTTACCTCCTCATATTATTTATCGGAAATGCAAACCCATTTGCCTTCAGAAAACTTTAAATTTCTGTCTGCAAAAAAAGAAGTGAAACATCTCCAAAGCTGGAGACACATCACATCTTATTTTTTCCTACCGAATTAGCAATTTACTGAGGCATCCATGAAAAGCCACTGTATTTGGCCACCTGGGGTGTCCCCTCAACTGGAACGATCAACAGTAATGAAGAAAAGGGGAATGGCAGCAGCTTGCTATCATCCTCATCCTGATCCTGCGTGTCAGGGCGTTTCATTCAAGTCCCAGAGCTGGTCCATTAATCCAGGCCTGCTCAAAACGTCTTTACAGAAAGTTCTGCTTCCAAGTCCTCAGTTTCCAGCATTCTCTTCACCAAAAGTTGATGTGCCAGAGAACGTGCCTTTGGTGCTCTTGCGCTGTCTCCTTCCCCTCTTTAGAAAAGACAGGCAAACCTTTCACATACCGAGCACCTTACCGCAGTGTGTGCCCCGTGAATGCCGAAACTTCTAGGACTCTAAACAAAGAAAAGTTCTCAAATATCTGCATCAATCCTGAGAAAATAAATTATTCTAATAATAATACAAAAAAGTCTTTTGTAAATCAGGTGGTTTTAAATTCTTTGCAATTAGCAAAATTGAAGGACCAAAATTAAATTGTCAGCTGATAGATCCTTAAAATTAATCTTGGTAAAAGCTGTGAGAATTTTGACATTTAGTACAGGAAAAAAAAATCAAAGAACTGATTGAATATTGCTAATATCACTGCTATAACCAACTTCTTCCACTCTCATTTACTTATTTGTATGAACAAGATTTATCAGCATTTATGTTCTTTAAAATAGAAATAAAATTTATGCTAAGTCCTGTTTCATTCCAGCAATGAATACTATCTACGGATACATTAATTAATTGGAAAAAGATCTGCTTCATCTATCTCATTAATAAGGGTATTTCTATTAGTATTTTGCTTTTTTATGTTAATAATTATCAATATATGCAACATTTTTATTTTGATTAATCATGCACTAACAATAACTGTAGTAATAATGCAATAGAGAAGAATGTTTTAAACACTTGGAGCTTTATGATCATAGAAAACTTATTTTTAAAAATTTTGTACCAATGAATATATAGTGTTTTTAAGAAGTGTAAAATAAGTAGGCCATAAAGAACATGAAGCATAAAACTAATTACATCATGACCTCTGAGAGGAAAATGGAATGAAAATTGTAGTTCTAGGAGTAAAATTTACTCCAAGAATAAATTTCCAACACTTAAGAAGAGCTTATTCATGTATTGCAAATAGATTACTGCTTTTATATGCCATTGGAAACATTTGAAAAAGTGATATAACAGTTTTATTTTAATATGTCAATGTTTACAATACAATGGCTATTTCATCATTTGCAACTATTTCACTTATAATAAAAATTTGGGATATCAATTTAAAAACGTGCAAGGAGATTTAGTTTTTCAAAATTCTCCTAGAGGTAAAAGAACAAAATTGTTTGCTGCTATTGTATTTGCCAGTGGTGGTGGGATTTTATGGCATGCTAAGAAGTTTATAAGCAAAGCTGAAAAGGACAATAACCCTCAAAGGCTCAGGAGTCTCGTTAGTATAATTTCTTCTTCTACAATCCAAAACGTCATCATATACTCAAGAGGACTCACTGGTATCTGGAAGAATGTGCGCTAGCTCTCTTTCAAATAATTATTACTTTCACTCTGCTGTTGAAAGATGAACAGTGTTTCACTGAACCTTACCTGGTGTTATTTATTCATTTCAACTCTTACACAACACCACCATCACTAAGAATGTGTCATTTGGAGACGTGAGTCCTTAGAGGGGTCAGGATATCTCCGAGGATCCCCTCCCTAGTCGTAGCTCAGCAGCCACTAGCTAAGAGAACTTGAAAATTCTGGTAAACTCTGCAATCTCAGTCTTTCAATCTGTAAAAGGAAAGAAATGAATATTTGTCTTGCTCCTTCACTGGGTTTTCTAAGAAGAGATGTGTTACTTCTTGCTAGATCGATTTTCTTTACTATTACTGTTTTGATCAAAAACAATGACTGAGCCCTGGCTGGTGTAGCTCAGTGGATTGAGCACGGGCTGGGAACCAAGCGGTCCCGGTTCAATTCCCAGTCAGGGCACATGCCTGGGTTGCGGGCCAGGGCCATGTGAGAGGCAACCATACATTGCTGTTTCTCTCCCTCTCTGTCTCCCTCCCTTCCCTTCTCTCTAAAAATAAATAAAAATTAAATCTTAAAAAAAAAAAAAACAATGACTGATTATTTACTATGTCTCTAGCACTATTCTAGATTACTGGGAAATAAAAGTGTACAGTCCAATTTCCACCCTTAAGGAGCTTCCACACTAGTTGGAGCATATGGAGGGGAGAGCGGTGTTGGTACAGTAGGAGTAAAAGCACATAAGATGGGAAGCAATCCTGCTGACCTGGTATGCATCTTGCCCATTTTTTTTTTTTTAAGTAGCTAAGTAGCTGTGGGTATTTTCTTTCTTTTTCTTTTTTTTTTTTTAAGATTTTATTTATTTATTTTTAGAGAGAGGAGAAGGTTTAGAGAGAGAGAGGTTTCTGCCTTATAGCATTAACACTTGGGTGACAGTCTTCTAACAACTCCAAGTATATATGCATATTAAAAAAAACATGAGTAGCAATTAATAAAGTTTCTGTAACTATGCAATGAGTGTTAGACAGTACGGGAGATGGCAGGAATAGACAAGAGTATGGAAGGAGCACTCTGCCTATACAATTCTCCTCTGTATGTTATAGTATCCAGCATAGTGCTTAGTATATAGATATCTAGAAAAATATGAATTAATGCATTTTGTACAATTGAGTACATTTTTGCCCTTCTTTGAAAAGTAAGATCACTTGTTCTCTTTATAATGTGACCATTTCCATATATTTCTTTACTTTGAGCCCTAGAAAACAGAAAACAGAACTGTATAATTTAAAAAGTTCACTGTTCTACCAAAAAAGAAAGCTATCAGTGTCCAAGTATCTCACCTAAGATCAAGTTTGTTCAACTAACACTAGTCTATGTCAGTGATAGCTAAGCCTAGTGACTCAATAAATCATAAGTTTAAAATGTGAAGCAAGTTATAATGCTACACTTTTTAAGATATAAAGAGATGAATAAGGAGAGAGCATTAGATTGAAAAATTATTTAATTAAATCAGCACCGTGATCTCTCATGCGCAAGGAACTGTGGGGAAAGAAGAAGATGCTCCAAATTCATCTGGAGATTAGCTGTATATTTAGACAGCCCTGATCATCTTGCAATGACCTAATCAGGCAGCACTTACAGTCTGAGAGACACATGGATTCACATAACTATTTATCAGCCAATTCCTTCCATAATTATAGACTCAGACCAGACACTTGTTATCCCCACCAAGATGCTTTAAGGTATCACATGGTGCAAATCAATAGGGGACATTACCTCACACTTGGAAGTGTTTCCAAATATAACCACTCCTCATTTTTCAGTATCACTTGGGAATAAGGAAAGCCATATAAATAAGTTTTGACATACTAGAAACTTATGTTTAAATGCTAAAACATGTTTTATTTATTTTCTAAGACATTGACACATTTGACTGCTCTCCAGTGTTGGATATGGTCATAACTGGAGCTCTTCTTGATTCCAGTCATGATGGTCATTCATTTACTGTAATGTCCTCGGTGGTGAAGGAAGAATTGCCCCCGCACTCATTACCCTGAGAGCACCTTTTCCCTCATTGGACAGCAGCTGTAAGAGGAGATCTTCCTTCTTGCCATCCTATATATAATTTGTTGTTTCTAGTCACCAATAAACTAAGAAATCATTTTTATGAGAAAATTCATCAGGAATTTAGAGCAGTATTTCCAATTCAATTATAGAACTACAGAGCTTTTATTCTTTGATTTTATATTTTTATCCCTTTCTCTTATGCTAAAAATATTCATTAGTAATGGCAGTAATGTACTTGTTTATCATTTTTATCCTACTATATATTACACACACACACACACACACACACACACACATGTATATAATAGGTTGGTTCAGAATAACAGTACTGGATGGCAGCATCATGGAAGTGAGAAGGTCCTTTGTATCTCCCCTTGAATCTACAATGAGTTTCATTTCTGTAACCCAACAAAGGCTCCTATGCTCAACACACTAGCAGGCAGGAGATCCACACATCAGCACACCTGAAGGTGGGGGAGGCAGGCCAGGAAGAAGGAAGAAGTCAGTGTTCACAGACGGCAGTGCCCCAGCTGCTGCAGCAGAGCCCATGACCGCAGCTAAGACAGTGGTGATGGAGTAGGGATGCAGCCCCCACATTATGGCCCAATGGAGTGTAGAGGGGCAGAAGCAACATCAGCATCTGAGAATCAAATTCTTCCCTTGAATGGTTTTTGGATCAGGAGCAGCCACAGAAAGGCGTCAACAGCCTCCCCAACTAGAGCACAGTGGCACCCATGACCATAGGGATCCAGGTAGTTGTGCAGCAGACTCCAGAACCTTCCCACCTAACACATCCCACCAGCACAGTGGTGGGGGCGGTGGGGGGAGGTGGCCGGACAATGAGGCAACCAGGAAACACCACCCCTGGCCACTTAGGCAATAATCCCCATGACCATATCAAAGCACTCCCCCGAAACAAACACTCTAGGGTTGAAAGTAACAGGTCAGGAAAAACCCAAAAACTTGCACCATAGCACCACCTACTGGAAAACAAAAAAAAGATCTCTGATTATCAACCTGCTAAACTGTTAAAATCAAAACAGTTCCTAAACAAGAAGGGTGTTCTCTACTTCAAATGCACTGGCAGAAGGACAAGCCATCAGGCACTATGAACAACCAAGGTAACATGATAACACAGAAGGAAAATCACAATTCTCTAGAAAACAAACTCAAAGTTGTGGAAGATTGTGATCTAAACGGTAAAGGATTCAAAAGAGCAGTCATGAAGAAACTTAATGAGATAAAAGACGATTCATAAAGGCAGTTCAATCAGCTCAAGAATAAAATTAATGAGAAGAAATACTTTACCAATGATATTGAAACTAAAAAAGAACCAAACAAATTTTAGGGCTAAAAACTCAATAAATGAGACCAAGAATGCATTGAAAATAGAGTACACTAAGTGGAAAAGAAAATTAGCAAGCTCAAAGATGGAAATATAAAGATTCATATGGAAACAGAGAGAGTACTAAGATTTTCCTAAATGAAAGAACTCTACAAGAACTATCTGACTTCATTAGAAAGGGCAACATAAGGATAATTGGCATCTCAGAAAGAGAAGAGAGGGCGAAGGGAGCAGAGAACCTATTCAAAGAAATAATTAATGAAACCTAAGGAAGAAACTGGACATTCAAGTACAAGACGCTAACAGAACGCCAAATTACCTCACTGCACAAAGGCCTTCTATGAGACACATTATATTAAAATTGTCAAAAGTTAATGATAAGGAAAGAATTCTCAAGGCAGTCAGGTTAGAAAAGATAGTAAACTACTAAGGAAACTCCATCAGATTTCTCAGCCCAAACCCTACAGGCTAGGAGAGCATGGTCTGATGTGTTCAAAATGTTGAAAGATAGAAACCACCGGCCAAGAATAATGTAGCCAGCAAAGTTATCCTGTCCATGCGAAGGAGAAATCAGGGCTTTCCTGAACAAAAACTGAAGGGATTTGCCACCACAAGACCTGCATTATAAGAAATGCTGGAAGGAGCTCTTCTACCTGAAATAAAGACAGAAGTTCAATTAGGTAACCAACAGATATACAGAAGAAGAAAACTGCAACTCAAAATAGGTTGTTAAACACTTAATTACAACATAAATTTTTAAGAGGAAAAAAGCATTAAAAATAACTATAGTTACTGCAATTTGGTAATGAACACACAACATTAAAAGGAATAATTTATAATAACAAAAACATAAAAGGGGAGGAGAAAAAAGAAGAAATTCATATAGGCAAATAAAGATAAGAGGCTATCAGCATAAAAAGGACTATTTTATCTGCGGCACATTATATATTATACAAACAGAGTAACCACAAAACAAAACACCAGGGCTAAGACACAAAACGTAAAAAAGAGGGAACAGATAACATCACAGAAAACCACCAAACTAGAACAGCAGACAGAAACACAAGGGAAGACAATGGAGGTGCAGAGCAATCAGAAAACAAAAGGTCAAATGGCTGCAGAAAATCCTCCTATATCAATAATCACCCTAAATGTAAATGGACTGAACTCACCAATTGAAGGTACAGAGTTAATTGCATGGATTAAAAAATAAGACCCAATTGTATGCTGCTTTTAGGGGACCTGTCTCAGCTCCGAGACAAACATAGCTCAAGTGGAAGTGTGGAAAGTGATACTTCAAACAAATGGTATTCAGAAAAAAGGGGGTATTGATTTCAAAGCAAAAAGGCAACATGATACAAAGATAAACATTTTGTAATGAAAAAGTGAATAATCCATTGACAAGACATGCATCTATTAATATAAATGCACCCAACCACAATATATAAAAAGCAATTATTAAAAGACTTAAAAGAGAGAAATAGACAGTGATGAATTCATAGTAGGAGACTTTAATACCCTATTTACATCAATGGACAGACCCTCCAGCAGACAGTAAGCAAGGAAATATCAGCCTTAAATGACACATTAGATCAGATGGACTTAATAGATGTCTGTAGAACTTTCCATCTCAAAACTACTGAATATACACTCTTCAGAAGTACACACGTAACATTCAAGGATAGACAGTATATTGAGACACAAACAAACCTCAGTAAATTTAAGAAGATTGAAGTTGTAGCAAGCATCTTTTCTGACCACATGGTATGAACTAGAAATCAACTAAGAAGAATGCTGGAAAAATCACAAATATGTGGAGATTAAACAACATGCTACTGCACAACTATTTGGTCCATGAAAAATTATAAGAAGAAATCAGAAGATACAGAGAGACAAATGAAAATGAAAATACAACATACCAAAATCTTTGGGATGCAGCAAAAGTGGTACTATGAGGCAAATTTACAGCAATGCAGGCCTACCTCAAGAAACAAGAAAAATATCAGATAAATAATCTAAATTTACAACTTAAGGAACTACAAAAAATAAGCCCCAAATCAACAGGAGAAAGAAAATAATAAAAATCAGAGTGGAAATAACTGAGATAGAGAATAAAAAGATAATAAAATTTAATGAAACAAGGAGCTGCTTCTTTAAAAAGATAAACAAAATTGACAAACCTTTAGCTAGATTTACTAAGAAAAGAAGAGAGAAGACTCAAATAAATAAAATCATAAATGAAAGAGAAGTTACAACAGATACTAAGGAAAAACAAAGGGTTATAAACAATATTGTAGAAGGCTATCCACCACCAAATTGGACAACCTAGAAGAAATAGACAAATCCTTAGACACATACAACCTTCCTAGACTAAATTTTGAAGATTTAGAAACCCTGAATAGACTGATCACTGGTAAGGAAATTGAAACAAAGATACCTCTTTTCCTCACTCTCCCCACCACCCCCTAAAAAAGTCCAGGACTAAAGACTTTCACTGGTGAATTCTATCAAACATTCAAAAAAGATTTGAGACTTATCCTTTTCAAAATCTTCCAAAAATTGAAGAGGAGGGATTTCCTCTCAACACATTTTATGAGGCCACCATTACCCTGATACCAAACGAAGCAAGAACATCACACACACACACACACACACACACACACACACACACACACACAAAAGGAAATTACAGGCCAATATGTCTGATAAACAGAGATGTAAAAATCATCAAAAAAAATACTAGCAAATGGAATACACTAATACCTTAAAAGGATTGTACACCATGATCAAGTGGGATTCACACCAGGGATGCAAGGATGGTTCAATATCTGCAAATCAATCAATGTGATACACCCCATTAAAAAATAAAAATTATATTATCATCTCAATAGATGCAGAAAAAGCATTTAAGAAGATACAGCATTGCTTTATGACTAAAAAAAATTAAATGGGAATATGAGGAAAGTACCTCAACATAATAAAGGCCATATATGACAAACCCACCACTAACATCATACTCAGTGATAAAAATGCTGAAAGCTTTTCCTCTGGGATCAGGGACAAGACAAGGATGAATAATCTCACCACTTTTATTTAACGTAGTACCAGAGTAATTAGGCAAGAAAAAGAAATAAAAGGCATCTAAATTTGAAAAAAAGAACTGTTACTATTTGCTTTTTGTTACTATTAGAACTTAATCCCCACAAAACCCAACGAGGCTAACAAAAGTTTAGTAAATTTCCCATGATTACTTAGTTATAAAGACAAAGTCATAAATCAAGAGCTGTAGGATTTTCAATAAGAGGGGGGACCCCCCCAAACTGGGATTATTTTCTGAGGGCGGGCCCCTGGTAATATAGGCTTCCCCTGCTAGTTGGGTGTTCTAGGAACCCCCATCTGTATCAGTGCACCAGCTGGTGTTGTTGTGAGAGGCTGTGTTTGGCCTCTGTGAATTTTTTTTAAAAATTCTTTCAACATGATTGTCCATTTCATGAGATGGATAATTTATGAGTTTACCTGCCTACACTGCATTGGGTGTTCAGGAATTTTGGGCCAAAAATGGCATGACCCACATGTTCCACCCTTCCTAGTCACCCAATTTCACTCTAAGTGACTTTTTTTCTGTTTCCTCAGATTAAAAAAAAAAATCCTCAAGGGGAAATGTTTTGCCAATGTGGAAGAGGTGAAGCAAAAAACAGCAGAAGCACTAAAAGGCATCAACATTGAGACGCTCAAAAACCGTTTTGAGCTGTGGAGAAAATCTCTCAATAAGCACATTGAATCAAATGGAGAGTACTTTGAAGGTGACTGAAGTTGAAACATGTAAGAATACACAATTTTTTATATATAAATTCCAGCTTGGGGGGTACCCCTCGGTATACCATGAATCCTTGATAGCAGTGTTCCAGGAGTCTTTGTTTTTTAAAAGAGAAAGGCTACAGAAAACCACTTGAGAAAGAAAGAAAGGGAAGAGGGGAAGAAAAAAAATTGCTTTAGTGGCAAACTTTCAGATACCAGAAATTAGCCAGAAAGGCTATCTTTAGGGGTTACTCCTTTCTTGAAATGCTTCAGATCATTTTGTTTTTCACGCACATGTAAGAGCAACCTCACACACTATCTTTGGTTATCATCCTTGAGATTGGCCTGCCTGTTGCCAACACTCAGAGTATTTTAATCAAAGGAGTGAAATACTTGTAGAACAGCAAGGTAGCTTTTGAAGATATCTCTCAGTAATCACTGCCATGTTTTCATCACATCATTTACTAGCTTGCTCCTTATGATTCTGTTGAGAATGCAATTGTATGTCTAGAACTCAGAGGCCCTAATGATGACACTTGAAAAGCGTGCATTGTCGAGGCAGGACTGAATGCACAGTGAGTGCTGGAATGCAGCCACGTGACTAAGCACGTGTCTGTCGCTCCCGCCCAGAGCTGATTCAGTGCACACTCTACCTCACAGACACTGTCGCATCTCTATTCACAGCTCACATTCCATAAGCAACTGCCTGATAGGACCCCTCACCGAGCAATGCAGCTGGTGTAGCACTGGATGGTACAGCACCGACTGATCAAGAAACATCCACAGCGTCCCCTCTCAAGCTAGTTTACTAAACTAGTATTGCTAATCCACTGGACTCTAAGCACCAAAAATAATGTATTTTGCAAAATCCTATAGTCTTCATTTTTTTCATTGCTTGCAATACCATTTGAGCAGCCAAAATGTTTGCATACATGATAGGTATTTTGCATACAGCCTCATTTCACTGAATTTTTTTTTTAAAGCCCAGTAGTAGCTTAGCTTGGGAAAAATCTTTTTGCCCCAGCTTGATTATGTGTCCAAATTGAACTGTATGTAGCCTGTTGATATCAGCCCTCTTTCTTTCTTTCTTTTTTTTTTTTTTTTTTTTTTTTGCAATAAGGAAAAAAAAACTTTAGGGGGAGGAAAAGCCAGTTCTGTCCATTAGTGTCTAAAGTAAAAAGTGTAACACGATCTGAAGTGATTCTAGATGTATGTAGGGCAAGTACTTAAGCAATGATACTGCAAATCAGGGAGGGCAGTGAGCCTGAACAGGAGGGAAGGTTCCTGTACTCCACTCCACGTGTAAAGTGACGGTGCCCACTGGCAGGACTGCGCCACGTCCTGCAGCCCACCACCATCCTGGCTCTGGTTTAGGGTCAGCTGGCTCATAGTCACAACATACGCAAGGCAAAATGGTTTTTTAATAAGAGAAAAATAAAAACTGCTGAATATTGAATTTTTATTTTGAAAGGGACCTTTGAAGAGAGCAAAAGTTGGGACTATTGAATAATTTGCTATCTTGTAAGACTGCTACAATCTTTCAAGCCGATTTCTAAAATTTTAGTGACTCCTTGAAATTCCAAATTCAGTGACTAAACATTAAAGACAGAAAACCCAAAGAAATTAGCGTTTTGTTGGCATGTCACTACTTCCATATTTTTATGCAAGCTTATCAGAAAGTGGGCAGGCTGAACGCACAACACCTTCCTATTTAAATCAACAAAGACAAGCTGAGGAGAAAGACGGCTTCTTGTTAAGTGTGTTCTTCAGGCATCTTGCAAACTGAAAAACCAGTATAAATGAGACAAGTTTAAAAGCAAAAAAAATTAAATCCTTTGACAGAAAAACAATGACAAAATTTAGTTGGATTTCTGTAATAGTTTTATAAAACTCCAAAATTTTACTCTATCTCCTTAATTCACATGTATTTTTTTCATTGCAATATTGGAAGACAGGAAAAATATTACTTAAGCCCATTTTTAATAAATAAAAACCTTTGTTTACAGAGAGTTTGATCCCACAGGATTCCCCAGTTGCCCAAAGCACCCTGCTCGGGAGCTCATTGGCGATAAAGGAAGTGGAACTAGTTTAAATATCCTGTCCTGCTTATGGGATTCTATTTATTTAGCAAATGCAAAGCTATCCTGCAAACTCCCGTTTAGTTGTGACACCAAAGACAGACCATCTAAGTTTGTTTTTAAAAGGCAGTGAGGGTGAGAGTCTGGAGACTATTATTTTGGGAGTAAACTTGACAAAATTGCTTATCCTCTCTGGGTCTAATATACTTAGTTATAAAATGCAAAAGTTGTCTTGTTCAGAAGATTGCTAAAATCTCTAATTCAACAATCAAGGAAGCCACCTTGTAACTCTGTAGGTCTCGAACCGAGATGGGGTAAGGGCAGAACCTTCTTAAATAAGCACAGCCTCACTTAGGTTCAGTCCCCTGGGCGAGGCCTGTCGGCATGTCATCTGGGGTGCAAAGAGAGGACTCAGGGTGCAAAGAGAGGACTTCGGGGTGCAAAGAGAGGACTGTGATGAAGCTAGGGCAACCAAGACCCATGGGATGATTAAAATACAGTGATTCGATCCTTTGAGAGAAGATGGCTTTTGGTTTCTCAAAGATTTATCATCAGGTTCCTCTATGATAAATCTTCTATGAAAAGGTCCATAGTCTCAAAGCAACATAGCTACATTCCTTTCAACCTAAGAGTGACACTTTCTGGTAAAAATGTTCATAGAAGAAAAGAAGCACAATGCACTCAGCACCAGCTGCAATAAAATTCATATTACTAAAGCAAATATTAGAGGCGGTGGTGCCATCTAGCTGTTAGAATGGCAAGATCCTTATTTTATAAACTCCTCTGAAAAAGCAGAATTTGTGATCATTTTGTGTAAGCACTGAAAGACATCATTTTTCTCATGTCATATGTTCCCAAACAGAGGCACTGGGAGGGCAAACACTTTCACCTGAGGTCACCAGCGAATCACCAGCAGAACTAGGGTCAGAGCCTGGTCCTTTTCCTTCCTAGAACTTAGCTCTTTCCAGAGCCTCACCACTAGTGAAAGAAGGGTCCCTGGTTTCAGAGCACCCTGCCTTTCACCAGCTGCCTCTCCCCATACCAGATACATCACCACATTACAAAATTATTCTCCCCTCTTACACTTGTGGGAAAACTTCCCACCAATCAGCTCTCTGAGAACCTATTTATTTCTATGAAGATCCCACAGAAGTCAGAGACAACTTCCAAAGTGAGTATCTAGACACATTCGGTTTTCTACTTAAATATCCCCAGAACCAGGTTCCAAACCACCAAAGGTCTTCGCCCTCTCACACTAGTACTGGTGAGGGCCCCTCCCCTAACACGAGGGGCACTTACCTGCACTACCATGGAAGCAATCCTATCCTTTTCCTTCTAGTCTCCCTAGTATCGCTGTCACAGTCAAAGCCATTGGCAGGAGGAATGGTGGAAAATCTTGTTCAATGTCATTGCTCCTGAGGTTCCCCAGCCTTGTGTACATGGAGAAGCCATTCTCCCAGAACAAAGCAGAAGTTCTAAGAAAGTTCACCCAACCACTAAACACCCACATTCATATATAATTAGTAGACACATTGTTCTGTCCAAAATATCCACCGAGACGCTTGGTACACACCAAAAGCTCCTGGACATTCAGGACTGTCCAAAACATCCATGAGCATGTTTGGTCCATGCTAAATGGTCCTTGATATCTAGACCTTTAGAAAATGTTCACTCTTAAAAATATCCCTGGATTCAATAAGCCAGTAACATTTATTTATCCTTTTTGTTTATAGGATTATAACATAAAAAATAGTATCATGCTTTACTGGTCCAATAATTGTGTTGTAGCCTAGCTAATACTGGCCCATAGGACCAGGTAGATGGGTTGGGGCTTTTATCTTACAGAAGAGAGAATGTATATTAACTATGTGTACCGAGAAGGAGTCCTACCGTTAGAGAAAACACAAAGGAGAAGTCAAGAATGAGACCACGCTATGCATGGTGCATTAGTGTGTCACTGGGCACTTGATTGGATGTGCCTGGGTCATTCAATAAGGGCAGAAATTGAAGAGAGGAGTCTGGTCAAGCCACTGTGTGAAACAGGTGGCAAACATGTTGGCATGAGTACTTTATAGAGCGTCTAGCTTGTTGAGAAGGAGCGAGAATGGGTGTGCCCCCCCACAGTGGCCGGTTGCAGTAAGACACTGCAATGGGGACACTGGGCATCTAATTCACCTCCTATAACCATTCCTTCACCCAGGATTAGTGGGTGATGTTTTCCTTGAATCTATGCCCTATCTCTATCGCAGGTACAACTGCAATAGATCATGGGAGGCATCTGCTCCTCTTGGCGAGGTTCCAGGGGGTAAAACTCCCACACTTACCTGCCAGTTGGTGTGGATCACCATGCGCTCAGCTGGTGCCTACCTACTGGCTGAACCAGCCCAGCTAATCCCAGTATCTAACCCATAAAACATTAGTAAAGTTTCCCCTACCATAAATCAGCAACCATTGGTCATATGGTTACAAAAGACAAAAAAATCCCTTCCTCTGTTGGTTGGCAATATCACATCTTTATTTGAAAATTCTCACAGAATGTGGCATAAATAGTATGCTCACACACACACACACAAAGCCATTGCTACATGATCATTGTTTTTGTTACCATTTCTTTTTTTGTTTTCTTTTTTTTTTTATTGCTGTTCAGGTACAGTTGTCCCCACCTATTCCAGAGATAGGAGGAAAAGTTACTGGTGCCATGAAGACAGGAGAATCTGCAATGCCCAGTGTACTGCTTAGTCAGGATGAGGAGATCATTACAATCATTCAGGATGGGGCAGGAAAAGACCAGCACAGCATCAGTGTTTCAGGGAAGTAAGAGAAACCCTGAAGAGGTTAAAATGACACGCAGAAGAACCAAATGCAACATCATGGCAGGCACTTTAAAGAACTCTCCATGATGTTCATGGTGGAGAGGTCCTGCTAACGCCACCAGAAAGAAACTCTCTAACTAGGCAGGAGTTACACAGGAAATCTCTATACCCCCCTCCCATTTTCATTGTAAACTGCTCTAAAAAATAAGTCTTTCAAAAATTAACTGCAAATGTGGGGAAGAGAGGAGACCTGTTTAACATAGTTCTTTTAAAGGGGTAAAATGGGACAACTGTAATAGCATAATCAAGAAAAATAAAAGAGGCTTTGAAAGTTTGAAAACTAGGACATCTTCCTGCTTCCATTCATATTCTCTCTCTCTCTACCTCTCTCTCTCCCCTGCCACCCCATCTTCCTTTTTCCTGTCTTTCCTTTCTTCTTCTCCTTTTCTTGTCTTCTCTCTCTCTCTCTCTCCCCTCTTTCTTTCTTAAGACGACCCAAGGTTTTCCTGAATTACCTCAGTAGCCCAAACAGGCCCCTCAATTCTAGGTTTGCTTTCCTTTAGCCCATTCTCCCTTTACTTGCTACCATGGCGATTTGACTAAAAAGCAAATATAATCAAGTTGCTTCCCCGCTGAAAACACTTGAATGACTCCCTAGAGTACTCAGTATGAAGTTCCAACTCCATTAAGCACCTAAGACTCTTTATGGTCTGGGCCTGTTTATAAACTATAGATCCTTCCCTAGTCTTTCTTCCATCAATGTACCAAATACTGCTTTCACTCTTTCCGTATTTCGCCTGAATGTGTCACACTTTTGTATTTCTATACTTTTCCTATTGCTCAATGCAAACATCTCTTTTCCTTCAAGCATCAATTTAGGTGACCCTTTAAGAAAACATAATGACTTTGATGCATCTACTATGTATTCTATAGCATGTAGTGTATATGTGTGTGTATGTGTATTAGTGCTAATCACACTAAACATCTTTCCCATTACACTCAACTTTCTGAGTTTAGTGTCTAATTAGTACCTGCCTTCATAGTTTCAAGGGGTAATACATAATACCCAACACAGAATAGATCCTCAAACACTTCAGTGAATTAAATGAATGATGATAGCCCCCAAAACCACCATGTATGAATTGACAAAGCATGTTTGCTCTATGAGAAAGAAAGGGACATAGTAACCCATTTTAAATGTGCAAAGGAAAGAGACATTCCATTTGGTTACAGAGAACTGTCTAGAATAAATAAGAAACTACAGGAAGCATGTTTCTGCTCAGTGCATAATTAGAACTTGTACCAATGGGATGGTTCCCATTGGGTAGGATGTTCACTTTCAGTAGAATAGAGCTTGAATGTATTTCTTTTTTCTTTTTTTTTTTAAGATTTTATTTTTAGAGAGAGGGGAAGGAGAAAGAGAGGGAAAGAAACAGCAATGTGTGGTTGCCTCTCACATGGCCCTCACTGGAGACCCGGCCTGCAACCCAGGCATGTGCCCCGACTGGGAATCGAACTGGGACCACTTGGTTTCCAGTCCGCGCTCAATCCACTGAGCTACACCAGCCAGGCTTGAATGTATTTCTTTAACAAGTGGAAAGTAGGTAAAGAATTGCTGGATTTCTTCCAAATCCAGGGTTTTTTTTTTAATTTCAAAAGGAACACTAAGTAGACAAATCCCAAAACATTTTTAATTAGAGAAACTGTTGTCCAAAAGGAATGAAGGCTAAGGCACAAAGAAGTAGCCATGAAAAGCACACTTTATTGTGTATCTAGCATTAAGATGTATAATAAAGCACTAATGTACTTAGAAAAAGATAAACTACTCTTCCAAGTTGCTACTGATATTCCACAACCTGTTAGAATTCTGACAGCAAGTGGATCAGAAAAAAACAAGTAACTGCTATTTATACCAACCTCCTACCCTAAACCCTAAAAATTTTTTGCATTGGCAATGACTAATGAAGAGGCTAAATTATAAAATCAAATAAATTATATTCTAACTCTCTTACTGTTCAAGAATAGCTAGGTCTCGCAACAAAGGAAAACTCAATAAATTACATTTACAAAGAGCAACAGAATCACTCAAGTGGCTTCTGCTGCCACCAGAAAGATCAGAGAAAGTTATTATTAGAAACTTGGGAAAGACACATTAGAAACCACAGAAAAGACATTGGATATTTAAACACTCAAATAGTTTCCATGTGGGTTTAAAGTCATAACCAAATTTGTCTAAGCACTGAACACACTGAATACACAGAGATAAATCAGATGCACAAACTGTAAATAAAAGATGCACGGAAAAGGAAACCCTTAGAAAATGCAGATGTAGATACTGAGGAACTGGGAGGGGGATGACAGAGGGCATTTTTGCTAGAGAAAACTATATGGTTCGCTTTTTCTGAGCTATAATATAAGGTCTGCATTTCACACAAAAATAAAAAAAAAAAAAAACTTGCCTAGCAGATAAAGGTCATAGGAAAATGTTTTATTTCACCATAAATATTTATCTTTTAAGACACACTCTAAACCCTACAACAAAAGATTTTTAAAAGGCCGGGCCCTCATAGAACTCTGTGTTTAATTCCTCCTTAAAGCTTAAAAGGGACATTTCAAATAAACAAACGGTGGAAACAACCCCAAAGGGCAGTAGGACACTTGTCAGATGCCGCTGGGTGATCCTGTGTCTCTCCCCACAGCTTCCCCGGGCTTTTCCCGCCCAGGGCCCAAGCCCCAGAAACTCTCTTCCAGGAAAGCTTCTCCCCTAATGCTCAGAATTTCCACCTTCTGAGCCACAACAAGCACACACAATAAGCGCATTCGCTAAGAAGTGCCTCTTCAAGGCCAGCACACAGTCTGTTCTCAGCAAAAGCTTGCAGAACAACGCACACACTTGCCTGCGATAAACTGAGGGCATCAGGCCCCTGCTCTTTCCTTTTAAATAAATTTAAAACTCTTCAGATACAAATATTTTGGAATTCACATTCAGTCCTCTAGCACAGTACAATTGGATACAACCCCTGGAATATCTCTATTAGCACCTCTTTGAAAATGACCTTGTGAAATCATTCAAAATAGAAGTCATTCAAATGCAGAAATTCTACTGTGTCCTCAGAGATCATTCCTGAATTTCATTACCAAAACTATAACCTCCATCTCCTAGGGTCCTACTAAGCTCTCTATACCTTAACTCAATGCCAGTGTACCTGTGACATCCGCACGGCAGTTTTTCAAGGTATTTTCCCCCATAGAGATGACGAATATTCACTAATCTATCCGAACACTTCTCCCCATCTGGGCTCCTCTTGGGATCAATAAGCTTTTTAATTTATTTGGTCTTTCATTAAGTCTGTAGTCATGGCCACGGATGTACTTTCCCTCTAACCAACATAACTGACCTTTTCAGAGTGTTGCATATTTTTACTGAATGAACAAATAGATTCCCACGGCCTCCGTCCCCACTGCAGTAGCAGCAGATCTTAGGATCGCAGGTTCCCTTCACTGGACCGAGTCCCCGCCCCCTCCCGTCTCAACCCCACGTGCGCGCTGAGCAAGATGCCCCGGAACCCAGGCTATGAGGAGAGACCAGCTAGACAGAACGCTGGAAATCCTGTTTTTAAATTAACGGCCTGGTTTCCATTATCTTCACACAGATTTCCTTTAGGGCCTGGCTGTTTTAGATGTTCTGTTATGAGGTTTGGAATGCGTTTTAAAATATAAATATTTATGATGAAGAAATATAAATATTTATGATGTAAGACAAAGTCATACAGTTGTAGAGTCAGGATCCCTCCCTGGACATTATAAGCTTATGTATTGCAAGCGAGTTCCCCCAGTGAGGAAAGAAGCGAGGGGATGAAGTGTCTCACTGAAATATCTGAGGACAAATGGCCCAGCTCTGCGTTGTATTTACAACTACTGGCGTTGCTGCTCAGGGGCCCTTAATGCCCCAGGGCAGGTTGCTGATTATCTTCCTATCTTACCCTTTTCAAAACTCTATAAGTCCCCAAATTACAATAAAGAGGCTCTCACAGGCGTTGAGAAGATGGAGGTTGTAAGTAACCGAATTACAGCTGAACTCCAACTCCTTTGCCCTGTCCCTCTTCAAGACATTCTTTAACCACTGCCTGCAGCCACAGCCAGACCTACTAAGTTAATCCTATACCATCCAGCCAACCTGGATCACCAAGTAACCGGTCTGGACAATTCTGCCTCAGCAACCTCAGCTCCCATCATAACTTGCTAACTATTAGACTATTCTAATCTCTCTTCAGGGGTCAAGTCCAGGCTGCAAGCAATGCAAAGTTAGTCTACTTTTCAGAGCTGTATACAATAGCAAGCAAACTGGCTTGAGGTCAAGAGAAAAGAAGAGAAAACAAGGCTATAAAAGACAGAGTGATTACATTCATGTATCATTTTTTGCAGTTCTTTCAGCCTTTGCAGGCCATGGTTCTCTTCAATCTTGCATTTACACTCCTAGCTCCACACAGTCAGAAATTACAACGTGGTTATGAAATGCAAGGTGTGTATAGCACATACACACTGTGCCTTGTGTGTTAAGCAAAAAGATCTCCACTATGGAGTACGTCGATTAAGTACATTATTGACTTATCCCAAGCCAAAGCTAAACTCACGTCGTAATATGCTGAGGAACATCAGAGTGTTTCCCTCTTATCAAAAAGATACAGATACAATCTAGCTGTAGAACTGAAACTCCAAACATGTAAGTGCACTCCACAAATTGAGAAAACTAGAAGTCCCAGATACCAGATAGAAACATCTAGATTATTACCTGAATTTCTCATCTTATTCTTTCCTCTCATTCATCATTTTTTGCTGATCACCATTAATCCCCTCCTAAAAAGCAATTATCAGCTTTGACTAGCCTGTGTGGTCCCAAGTTTAGGCTACAGACTTTTCAGATGTTTTCTTTTAGAGAAGAATTTTCCTTTGCGGGCCATCTGTTTGTCTAACATCTGAGTTAGAAACAATTTTATTTATTTATTTTATTAAAAAAGCTTGAGTAAGACGTTAGTGATGAGGGAAACTGGGTGAAGAGTATATGAAAATTCACTGTCCAATCTTTGTGACTTTTCTGAACATCTAAAATCATTCCAAAATAAAAAAAAATATTTAAAAAAAAAAGGACTGGCCTTCTCAGTCAGGCAGATGGGGGATCAAATGCTGGCCCACCCTCACTAGGCCGGGGCAAGAGGCAGATTGCTTTTATTTTCTTTAACTGTTTTCGTCTTTGTTTGACATTGAGGAATATCAGTTTCAAAAAGAATTGCAAAACATTATCATATTTTCTTTGTTGTGAAACAATTTGTAATAACAGGTTATTACAAGCGTGTATTACTGAATAATTTTTAAAATCCAATGAACTATTGATATATAACAATGTAACAATGTAACAAGTGTTATATGTACATTTACTGGTCTTAATGAACCTCTTCAGGCCATTCAAGCAAAACCAGAGCAACAAGTAGCAACGAAGAGTTAGATTGACCAGAAGGCCCTCGTGTTGCAATAAAGCCACTAGAATGAATACTTTCGTGATGGAACCAGTCATCATTCCATCCGACAGACCTTTGCCCCCACTGCAAGCATGAGAAGCTGATAGAGAGCAGATGCCTTTTTTCCTAGTGTTTGGCTGACACCACACGGGTTCTCCCTACCAGGGTGATAGCTCTCTAGTCTCCCTCCCTGTTCTACTGGAGTTGGGTCGGATGGTCTCTCTCTCAGGCTGCCGTAGGCAGTAGCAATGCCTGTGTTTCCTACGCTCTCTGTGTCAGAGCCCAAGGTTGTCGGGGCTCTCAGCTTCACCTACTCCATATTTTCAGGGCGAGAGTCATCTTCAGAGGGAGAGTCTACCTCCTTTACAGCCAGGGCAGGTCATCTCTGTGATGGGAGAAAAGCAGCAAAGTGAGTTAGGCCATATATGGAACAAGATTTTCTTAGCAGTTTTGCTCCCTAACTTATTTTTAGCTTTAATTCGGGAAGACAAGTACCCTACTCAATACCTACTCATTCTTCAAATCTTAGTTGAAACATCACTATTTAAAGGAAATCTCCTTAGTCTTCCATGACTAGGTCAAATCCCTCATACATAAGTTCTCATGGTCTGGTACCTCTCTTATATAGCATTTATCAATTATAGTCACAATTTTACATTTATTTGTGTGACTATTTCATTGATGTTTCTCTCTCGCTTTGAACTAAGCTGCATGAAAGCAAATGTCATGCCTGTTTTTTTTACTTTCTTATTCTCAGTTATAATTAAATTTAAAATATTAAAATCTTTAAAATCATGTTAACCCTTTCCATATTAAAAAAGAAACTTTATGCCCTGGCTGGTGTGGTTCAGTGGATTGAGTGTTGGCCTGTAAACCAAAGGGTCGCCTGTTCCATTCCCGGTCAGGGCACATGCCTGGGTTGCACCCCAGGACCCCAGTGGGGGCCACGTGAGAGGCAATCACACATTGCTGTTTCTCTCCCTCTCTTTCTCCTTCCCTTCCCCTCTCTAAAAATAAATAAATAAAATCTTTTTTAAAAATATCCTTCCCTACTCCATCAAGCCCACCTCTCCCTTGGTAATGTACTTTTGAGTCTAATGCACCAACGGAAGTAGAATAACACGGCAACTGAGCCAAAATGACACATCCTAACTGCATGGATGTGTGCCTAAAATGACATGGTTGCATGTATTCTAATTAAACAATCCGAGAGCAGACGTTAAAACAAAACAAAACAAATTCCAAATGCTCTTGGGTAGGATGGAGGGCAGAAGACAAAGAGAAAAAAAGTTGGTTTTATCCTGCGCTTTGATCAAGAGAGATTTCAGCCCAGTAAAAACCAGTTTTCCCCTCCTCTGTACATCTGTACTTAGTTCTCAAATTGTTTCTAATTCTCTTGAGACAGAACGTTTGCTCCAACAGCTTCCTTTGTCGAGCAAGCTCCTCCTTTGCAACCACTGCTCCCTCTGGAGAATGTTCTCAACACCCCACCCTGCCACTCCCCCAGATATCCAGAAAATTAGCTCCCTCACTTCACATCTCTTCACAGGCTCACCTTGTCAGCTCGGTCTTTCCTGAGTGCCTTATCCAAAGAGTAGCTCTACCCCATCACTTTTCTTCCGTGAGCTTAATTATTCTCCACAGTACTTACTGCACCAAGACATTACATGCTATATTTTGGCAATATATGCAGTTATTTGCCTTAAAACATTATACAGATATGTACACACACACACACACACACTGGGGGGAACCAAAAAAACCTCAGAATTTATAAAAAATCGTGTATTTATTCTTACACATTTAAACTACAGTCACCTTCAAAGCTCTCTCCACTTGAAGCAATACATCTACTGAGATGGTTTTTTCCACTGCTCAGAAAAGTTTTTGAACTTGTCGATTTTGAAGCCTTTTAGTGTTTCTGCTGTTTTTTTGTTTCACCTCTTCCACATGGGCAAAATGTTTCCCTTTGAGGACTTTTTTTCATCTGGGGAAACAATAAAATGTTGATCAAGGTGAGATCAGGTGAAGCGGAAAGGTGGGGCATGGCGGGCGGTCATTCCATTTCTGTTTGTTTTTTTTTTGTCAAAAACTGCTGAACACTCAGCGCGGTGTGAGCAGATGCACTCAGAAATTACCCATCATGAAATGGGCAAGCGTGTTGAAAGTCTTAAAAAAACTTCACTGAAGCCGAACACACCCTCTCATGACAAGGACAGCTGGTACACAGGTACAGATGGGTTCCTAGGACACTCACCTAGTGGGGTCGCCTGTACTACAAGAGGCTACCCTGCAGAAGATAATTCTGAGCATTTTGGGGTTCCCCCTCAAATAAATAAATGAGTAAACAAACAGACAAACAAATAAATAAATAAACATATATATATATATAAATTTTGTCTGTCTCTACTTATTTAAGTTCCATGAAATCGGGGACTGTGTCTGTTTTGTTCACCAGAGCCTATACCAGTCCCCCATTAAATAATGAATAATCAACAATATTTGTTCTTGGCTGAAGATATGCGAAGCGCACTGAGGGAAAGGTTTCGGTGCTTTTGGTTTCAGTATACAAAGTGCGACTATAAGACGCGTGATTTATTTTGTTTTTAACACACACACACCAGATCTCCACATTCAAATGTGTATTGTCCTGTTGAAGGTCTTTGATATTGGTGTCTATACACGTAGTCTCATTAAGTTACAATTACTTAAGCTATATCAGAACTTTGTTTCATTATAGACATCAGATTGAAATCTTTTGAATAGTCTCAGTTGTAGCAAAAATTCATTCTCTGAAGACGGATTTGATTTTCTTAAACAACCCCAAATCCCTCAGAGTAAGGGATGGAAGGTAAAGTGAATCAGCAGATTGTGTGATACTAGTGGTGGTCAAATATTCAGGATACTTACGAAGTAACAAGAGCTCAATTATTCAGAAGCTAGATCCAAAGACAATTACACCCCAAACAGAGCCACAAATATTTTCACACAGTGGCCATTCCATCAGGATAGGTGCACCTCCCTTCAAAGGAAGCGCCCTGAGGGAAAACTGCCTTTTTAATACAAACATTCTAATTATGATTTCAAAAATCATCTCAGGGCCCCTCCCCTTTTACAAGAGTCTCAGATTTTCTTCTCTGAAGAGTTAAATGACAGTTTAAAATAAACAGTGCCCATAAATTTCACTCCCCTTGAACTCTTAGATGACATATTTTAAAGTCCACATCCTCACACTGTTTTCAATTTATGGGGTATTATTTTCCTTCTCTCTAGAAATCTAAAGCTGTGTCAGGGGACTCGTGATTAGCCCCTGCAGTGAGAACAATCGGAGGAGCATTCCAATAAAATGATCTCTTGTGTTTATAGCAATTCACAGTTTACGCAGGAACTTGTAAAACGAACCAAGAAAATATGTTTCCTGTCTCTATGAGGTGTCTGAGAAATATCAGCTCTTGCTCTGAACCCAGCCAAAATAGGGCATCTCAGCTGGTCGCAAACACAGGCTGTCTTTGACCACAAAAGCTGAGACCAAGCCTTAAATGGCCCCAAACTTTAGAAGTCCATTAGCTAATAATATAAAAAATTCTTGGCTTGGTTATTAAATACAGCATGGACATCCAAGAGTGTTTACAGCTAACAGATCCATGAGATTAAGTGACCACTTGGCCTTGTTTCTTAAAACTTACTATTACATGTAAACAATTTATGGTAGGTGTGGCCCCTCAAGGTACCAGGGAATGCTTTAAAAAAACAGACCTTTTGAATTTTGTGAATCCAGTGACCTATTTAGCTCTTCAATTTAACGTTTTCTGTTATGTTAAAAACACTGGAAAATACCAGGGATATAGCTCTGGTTTTCATTTCATCCGTGAAAATAAAGAGGCTGACAAGGCACTGTGAAAAGCATGTGTTCCTTTGCTTTATCTCAAACAAAGCCTGATGCAGCAAAGCAGTTTCCATGGTAATGTCACTTTTTATTCAAGATGAAGACAAATAACTCTAAAAATGCATAGTTAGGCGATGAAGAAAGCATGTGTGCCAGGACTTAAACCAGGCCTCCGGGAAAATGATTGCCCACTTACAAAATATATGACTTTATTTTTCTAAGAGTGAGGTCAGCCCCTCATTCATGCTTGAACCTTCCCCATGGTGAGAACCTGGAGGCCTTTCTCTACCTTATCTGTCACCGAAAACATAACAGAGAAGGGAGAGGCCATAAAAACACCTCTGTTGATAAAGGAGTCTTATTACTTTTGTCTGAGCATTTAATGTATATGTGTGTCCATCACGTTGCCTTGGGCAATAATGCCAGCAAGAACAGGGGGAAGCCACCCCTTCTGCCCACTACAGGTGTTAGTCAGAGGTGTTTGCGTATAACAGGAAGTAAGGAAAGATTCTCTGATCACTAATTCCTTCTCCCTTTCTTTCAGCAAAAACTATATTTTTAGTGAAGCAGTTTTGGGTCAAAAGAGTTGGAGCCTTAAAAACACCAACCTAACTTTAAATCCTAGTTTTATCACTCACCGTGTTATAATTGGCAAGTTACGTCAATCCTTTAAGCCTCAATTTCTTTATCAGAAAATAACCACTGTAAACCTATCTTGCTCAATTTATTAGCTATGGTAGCTTGCAAGGATTTCCTTTCCCCAAAGTGTGTTCCACAGAAGACAAGTTCTGGAGAATGGTAAATGAGATGTGTGGGTCAAATAAGTTAGGAAACAATGGGATAAAACTAATCACATTGACTCATTGGATGCGTGACTTCTCAAAGTTTTTAATATAAGAATTTTTTTAGTGAATCAGTCAGTAAGAGGGAAATAGCATATATAGCAATTCCCAAATTTACTTGATCAGAAAAAAATCTCTGTTTTTGAAACTTATACTTTTTGAAACTTATGTTGCATGGGGCACATTTTTGAGAATGTTGAGCTAATTACATAAATACTCAATAACTGTTACTTTTATTTATGTTAGTTTCAAGATGTATAAAAATACAAATATTGTTATCACAACACACTATGCCCCCAAAGAAAGGTATTTTTAAGTTTTCCTTCATTGTGTTTCAAACTGTTCTTTTTTTTTAAGAACTCACCTGTTTCCTATTTAATCATGTGCTTATTGTTCCATGCTTCCCTGGATTTTTATTTGAGAAAAATCTACTTTACCATTCTGCTCACTTAATCTAGCATACGCAGCTATCAACAAGCCTAAATTCTCAGTTCTAACACCAGCTCTGCTACTAACTATGTGACTAAGTTTTTTTTTTAAACTTTTTTAGACCTCTGTAAAATGAGTGAAATAGAATTGTTCTGAGATAAAATAACATTTTATAGCATAGTAAACCTGGAAGAATTGTCTTTAAAAAAAAGACTTTCGAAACTTTCTGTTTCCACCACATCATACAAGGAACTTGGAGGTCATCTCTCCCCTCCACACAAAAAAAAGGCTAACCAAACTGAAAATCAATGATTTTTTAAAAATCCATCAGAGGATCAAGAGCACCTCGCCCAAATTTTGAGAGGCAGACAGGTAGGTACAGAGAATCACGACTTACTAGAGCAGAAATCTCTGTGGGTGCCAGTACCAGAGCAGGAAAGTCTAGGCTGTAGCTGATGAATTGCTGGAAACTCAGTACAGACAGGTTTGAGAATTAAAAATTCCAGGAGGGCAGACTTAGCAGGGCTCCTACACTTTTGTGACATATTCCTTCCAGGAGTCCTACCAGGTTCTCACAAAGATAACTGGAAAAATCCCCTCCTGCTTCCATTAGGTGTAAGGGCAAAATAGTCATTTTGAAGCAAGCCTAGAGCACTCTGTTCTTCTTAACAAAGTAAATGATTTCACCAGGGCCTAACAGATCGGGGAGAAGGGAACTAACTAACCAGCTCCAGTCCCCTCTAGCCTTTGATGTGGAGGAAGGGAAATACACAACTGCAGAGCCTTCTAGTCTTCCTGTCTCACCTGTGTGTGAGTGTGTGCACGTGTGCGTGTGTGTTTGGAGGAGGGGAGGAGAAACATGAGAAGAACTTTTAAAAGTCACAGCCCAGGGGCAGAAGCTGGCTGAAAACTGAGACCTAATCCTACTACTTGCTATGGAATGCTTCCCCTTCCTCCACACCTTACCACCACACTATTGAGGCCCACAGACTAAATAAGTTCCTTTTACCCAGTATATCATGTCTAACTTTCAACAAAAGAAATTACAAAGCATTACTAAAAGGCAAAAAACACAGTTTAAAGAGACAAGGCAAGTATCAGAACCAGACTTAGATACAACAGGAATGTTGGAATTATCATCAGACTGGGAATTTAAAATAACTATGATGAATATGCTAAGCGACCAAGAAAATGAGAAGACAAGTCACAGACTTAGAGAAAAGGTTTGCATAATACATATTTGATAAAAGATGGCTTTTTAAAATATATAAACAACTCTTACACCATGACTAAATGGGATTTATTCCTGGCATGCAAGGTTTAACATATGCAAATCAATCAATGTGATATATACCACATTAACAGAATGAAAGGCAAAAACCGTATGATCATCTAAATAGAAAGAGAAAAAGCATTTGATAAAATTCAACACGCATTCATGATTGAAAAAAAACCTCTCATGAAAATAGGTATAAAAGGAAATGTTCTCAACCCAATAAAGGCCATTCATGAAAAGCTCACTGCTAACATCCATAATCAATAGGGAAAAAATAAAAGCTTTTCCTCTAAGATCCAGTACAAGGCAAACATCCCCACTCTAGCCTTTGCATTCAACATAGCACTGGAAATACCAGTGAGAGCAATCAGACAAGAAAAATAAATAAAAGGCAACCAAACCAGAAAGGAAGAAGTAAAATGATCTGTTTGCAGATGACTTGATCTTATACATAGAAAATCGTACAGACTCTACCAAAGAAATTGTTATAACTAACAAACGAATCCAGTTCATTGTGAAAGGTTTTAGAGTGAAAGTGTGACGTGTGTTGCATGTGCACACCCCACACACGCACACCGCGAAGGAAAAGAGTGCTAACTTTGATTGTATCGGAAGGGTGTCGGAACAGGCAAAGGTGGGAGAAGCCGTTAGTGATAGAATGTTTTTCATATTCGTACGCACTCCCACCCATAAAAAAATAAAACGAACTACCAATAAACAGAAGAAAAGGAGGGCGTACTTGAGACTTTAGCAGGAACATCATGAAAGAAGAAATCAAATGACCGATTAATATATGTAACGTGTTCAACCTCATGCTTAATAGAAGTCAAAACCAAAATGAGATACCATGTACTCCAAACCAGTTAAGGAAATTGAAAAAGTCTGAAAATACCATGCGTTGGGTGAGGAAAGGAAGTAAATGGAAACTTCCATACTGTGCTGGTGGGAGTAGAGACTGGCACAACCACTTGGGAAAAGCGAGTGGGCATTACCTACTAAAACTCAGTCCATATTCTCTGATCCAGCAGTTCTACTCCCGGCTACTTCCCCAGAGAAGAACTCTTGCAGATTTGCATCAAGACACATGTATAAGTGTATTCTCAGCAGTCTAGTTCTTACCAGTCCAAAACTGAAATTTTGGAAATAACAAAGTGTCCACCAACTGTGGAATGAATAAATATTAGTATATATCTCTAAGGGAATACTACACAGCAACAAAAATGAATAATTGAAAGCTGTATACAACAAAATGGCTGGCTCTAAAAAATAATAAGCAAAAGAAGCAAAGACGACACCAAGATAAATACAATATGAATCTACTTTATTAAGTTTAGAAATGGGCAATACTAAAGTTATTATTATTAAGGTAAACTTTTTAGACTCCTTAGTTACAAGTTTGTATTAAAGGGTTTTTTTTTCCCACATTTTGTACACAAGGGCAAAGATACCTAGAGGCCTGTTCAAATATTTATTGTTTGCAGGTACATTTTATAAGAAAGGAGGATGGTTAGGTAGCCATTCTTAGTCTAGTTTTATAAAGATGAGAGTTTAGTTAAAGGAAGTAAATTTTTGACTGATAGTCAACTGAGAATCAAATTGACAGGTGAGTAGTTAATTACCAAAATAAACCTAAATCGCACTAAAATCCATCACAAAATTGTTTGGGCACTCTCTCAGGAATGCTCATCTTCTCTGAGTGGTTGTGTTACATCACACGGAAAACGTCTATCCCGGACCAGGTTTGGACGGCTTTTCTTCGACGGGGCGTAGTGTACAAAACTAGAAAGACAAGCAAGGAAACCATGGCCAGGAGATGCAGGATGGTGGTTACTACCCAGAGGACCAGGAAAGGGGGCGGGTGCTTGGGAAGAGAAACCCGCAACTTCCAGAGCACTGTTCATGTTCTTTCGTGTGATTACAACTTTAATTTAATTTTATTTATTCATTAAGCTGTTTTTCCTTAAACAATTTCAGGTACTTTTCTACATTTGTCTTATATTTCTCAGTCTGGCGGAAGGTGGTGAAATAAAGAGCAGATGAAAATCTGAAGCGGCAGGAAATGCATCGTGCTGAGGACCAGACTTCACGGGACAGAGCCCGAGCGGAAAGCAGGCATCTCTGGTTCCCCAACGCCTTCGCATTCCTCCCCATCCCACAGAGCCTGCTCCTCCTCCGTTCTCACAGAGCTCATCCTTCAGGCCTCTCACGGGCAGTTCACTGGGAGGCGCCTCGCAACTGTTCCTGCGCTGTTATTGCGCCTTTCCCACATGTTCACTCCGTCTTCCCATTTATGGCTTGGCACGCAGTATCCCCTGGACATACATTTATTCATAAGCATCGCTGCGGAGCCTAAGTGTGAATCCCACATCAGAACAGGTCATGTGAAAGCAATGTTCCAGGGTTTGGCATCATCATTGCTAAAACACTTTTCTCAGCCCAGCTGTGCCTGTTAGATACGAAGGCTCCTGCCTTTCTTCCCTCGGTCAGAAAACTCTCCTGCTTTTCCTGTAAACCCAAAGGGTGATGGCAATATGATAGCACTTGTTATGCAATTAGATGGTGCTTCCTTTTAGGACTCGCAAGGACTTGAGGCCTGAAACTCGCTGACCTGTGGTGATGGCGGGGCTGGGGAGAGGGTGGGGGAGGTGGGTGGAGGTTGAAGAGGATATAGGAGGGATAAAATGGAAGGGGGGAAAAATCGCTGACCAACTCTTTGTAGGAAAAAACAAGAAGTGATACCTTGGGTGGTAGTTTGATGTACAGTGAGAGCACAGTTAGTTTATTTGCACTATCTTTGCAAGGGCTGGCCTTAATTCTGACCATAAACTGCTTTCTTAATATGAATTTACTTCCCAGTTTCCATTCAAAGCACAAAGCTCCATCATCTCAACAAATATTTAAGCATCTACTACATGCATATTGCTATGCAAGACATCATCATATGACATCCTGAATTTCCTTTTTTCTCTCTGCCAAGCACATTCTCACTTATGGATGGTTAGAGATATACATTTTTTTAATTAGCAAATAGCTCTTCCCATTGTAACAAGATGTTGCAACCAAGGCAGCAACATATAATAGCTATGACATTCCAGAGTAACATGCAAGACCAAGATGCAAATTGTCAAAGGTGGTAAGTCAAAAAGTGGTTACAAAATTCTGGAATCCCTCACTTAAATCCAGAGCAGAATAGGGAAGAATAGGGCTCAGGGAAAAAGATTTGCTCAGAGAGGGCACTTTTGCCTGCCTCTTTTCCCGTGAAAGACGTGTGAGAGAAATACCAGCTCCTAATGTAAAGCCTAAGGAGGGAGCTTCAAGGACACTACTTAGAATTTCTAGAGATTCCAGTGGAGAAAATTCTCGGTACCTTATGAGTCCACCCCTTCTCAAGGGGGAAGTCAGCTCTTCCTTCCTGACGACAAACAGAGCACTCAGAGAACGTATCATCCATTTCACTCTGTTAGAGAGCAGCCCTGTGAACTGGAGATTCCGAAGAGCAAGAGAAAGGTTGCTGCCTTGCAGCTTTGGCAGCGGGGGAAGTTGCTGCTGCATTTTCTGTGTTTCGTGAGGTCAAGTTGAAGGATGGACTCCGTGAACCATGTATGAGACCTGTATGAGTGACAGTCAGCCGTGTAGGTCTGGTCAGGAAGAACTAGCTGGAAGAAACTGAAGACAAACCCTCAGATTCCGAGGTAGTTTATTAATTTGTGTCCCTGCTTTTGTCCTAGCGCCCTTTGCTGTATTTTACCACCCAAGTCAACTGTTTCTGTTCAGATGTGAGATCACGACACTCCTCTGCTCAACACACTCCAGTGGCTCCCCATGCCATAGTGGGGCGGGAGCCCAAGCCCTCGCTGACCTGTGGGCCCCCCACCAATCAGGCTCCAGGCTCCAGGCCCCGAGCCCCTTCCCCCTCAGGTCTCCGCAGTGCAGACATCCTTGCACCCTGCTCCTGACGCTCTGCCGGGAACACTGCGATGCCTTGGAGTCCTCCTTCCAGCACCGCAAACACCATTTCCACAAAGGCTGAGATTTTTGTCTGTTTTGTTCACTGCTGTGTACTCAGAACCTAGAACAGTGTCGGGAACAGGGGACTTGCTCAATAAAATTTCTTGCCTGAATAGTTCCTAGGCTGTTGTTCCCAGAGGAGGCCAAGGAGGGAGAAACCTTCTTCTCCCCGGGAGGAGAAAGTCACGGGTTTGCTGGCAGCGGGGTCTGAGCCTCCTTGTTTCTCGCTCGTTCGCATGTCAGCAGTGGCCCTGATCGATGTTTCTCTCCCTGTCTCCCTTTTGTCCTCGGTGCTTAATAAAGAAATCTGCCGCTCTGTCCCTAGAACACCATCAATCACCCTCATTACACAGGCTGCTCAGGCAGCTCTGAGGGGAACCTCCCGGGCCGGAGGAGAACCCAGGCAATCCAGGCGGTGTTTGTGCAGCCATAAGGCAAACGGGGAAAAATGCGGTGCTAAGTATGATAACTATCCTGACTTCTAGGTAGTGCTGAGAATTCATGTGTTTCTTTGATTCCAAATTTGCTAGAAATGTGCTCCTGTCTTTAAAAATCCTGGATGCAGATTTCGAGTGTTTTTGGAGGTAAGGTTACCAGGTGGTGAAGGAGTAAAGAGCAGGGAGAGTGTGACGCTGACGTGGCCTCTGGCCTCCCCTTCAGCATGGCTTCTGCAGTTGACTTCAAGACAACCAAGAAACTCCAAGGTTTTAAGGTAAAAGGAGCATAGGATATTACACTTAGCAGAAAAAATACATAAATAGTATCTCAGATCCAAATAAGCTGCTTAACACACACACATGAACACGCATGTGCACATGCTCACAAGCGCACACACACACACATTCTGAGGGCTCCTCATTCCAATAGGTCACAGCCTTAAACCTCTCAGACGCTCCCAAATGTCATGAACTTTACACACAGGAGTTAATTCACATTACCCTGTGCCCCTTCTCAACCATATTTCTGCACAGTGAGTCCAGCAGAAAATTAAAGTTACATATGAATATGCTGGAGTATTGCTGAAAGCCAGAGAAGGTCTCGAGTACAACTATAGCGATAATCATAGTAGTAGCAATAATTGTAGTAGGTAAGAGTGGCAAGGTGTCATGCTCCCTCTCTAGCAGGCCTGGGCCTTTCCCCAGCCCCCTTTTCCCCCAGAGCATTCTCTCTCTCCCTCTCTCTCTCTCTCTCCTTGTCTCCAGCACACCCGCACCGCTCCCCCTTTTCTTACCTCAAGGGGCATATCGTTGCTCTCTCTCTCTCCCCTAAGCTCCAACAGCCCTTCTTTTGCCTTTGTAACTTGTTTCCTGAGCCCATGCAGCCCAGTTGGCTAACTTTTTCTACCCCTGTGATTTTCTAAATAAACTTTCACTTGTCAAAAAAAAGTAGCGAAGTAGTAAATGACTATGAATATCCAGCATTAATGTAAGTAAATGCTTCTAGCGCATTATGTCATTTAAGTCTTCACATGCCCTTAAAAGTAGATAATAGGGCTTAAAACATTTATTTCATAAGAAATCACTGTCCAGTATGGTTTTAAATTGTGATCTCTAACAATTAGCAAATTAGAGGAATAAAAGAAGATAAAGAAAGAAACATTTTTAAAAATTCAATTACAAAATTTTGTTATTACTTTAACGAAGTCATAAACCTTATCTGCATTATCAGGTAGAATGAGTTGCGAGAATATACAAGGACCTTGGTACAAACTGTTAGCAGTAAGTTAGGGGAAAGACTACGCTGTCCCTGGGCACACATTCACCTACACAGGGTAGGCCGTCGTGAGTGCTTGATGAGCGCACCAATGGGTGAACAAGGGAATGAGCGAATGAACGAACAAGTCCAATACAGCACTCTCTGTATTCTTGATTCCCTGAGAAACATTAAGACCCTTTATTGCTCTTGAGTAACTTCTCTTGCTGGATCTCTGTCTCTCACCACATGAAGCAACATCTCCAGTGTTTTCTGAATAATAACAAACACTCTGGAGTCTTCTGATATTCAGAAATAGCCAGATTCTATCCCTTCCATTCCACTCCCAATGCCACCCACCATCCTCATTCAAACTCAAATCCATATCACAAAATCACCCCCTTTCACACTGCGCTCTAATCCATCTTCCTCATTGTCCCGCATTAGGCTGCCTTTCATGTCACTTTGCTTGCGTCATTCTTCTCACCGGGCTCCACGTTGCCAACCCAAACTCAGCCTCCCTACTCTGGTGTTCGAGGCTTTGAACAACCTGACACCAACCCACATCTCCCCTGCAATCTCTCAACATGTACTGTAGATCCAGTCACTCCTGACAGTTCCTAACTTCCCAAAACCCACTGTACTTTCCTCCTGCTCACGTCTTGTGTGTGCCATACCTTTCCTCCATAAGTGTCTCCACTCAGCTTCCCCTAAAAGTTCTACCCATTGGTCAGATTCTAGTCCGCTTTTCCTCCTTCAAAATGCATCCCCTATGTGACTTAATTGGAGAGATACCATCCTCCTGTTATCTCCAAAGGAAGCCTCTGAACTCAAAAAACAACACTTTTGCATAATTGCAGGATCAGATATTACCCAGTTCAACACTTCAGTACTTGCGCTCCAAAGGACTGTGTAATCTCATTCTAAAAAAACCCCAAACCAACAAACCCTAACACAGACGAAAACCATACAAAACAAAGAGGAAAAAAATAGATCCCTGGTCAAAAGCATTTAGAAAGCCCAGCATCCTCCCAGGGACTTCCAGTGTGCGTTAGTGTGTGAGAAGCTTGGGGAGTCCTGCGGTGAAGAAACCTGACCAACTTGTTTTAACCCAGTATTTTCCAAATATATTTGACTAAAGTTCCCACTTTTAATTTATTGAAAAAAATCTGTCTCAGAAAGCTAGCTTTTCATGGAACACAGTCTAGGAAACACTGCCGTAATATAATGCAACCCTCCCCAGGGGAGAGATGATGAAATCGCGGTCTAAACAAGTGAAGTAACTGAATAAAGACCACGGGCTAGTTTGTGGAAGAGCCAGTTCTACACCCCAGCTCCTTCATTACATTACTATAGTCAAATTATTTTATAGTATGAAATTGCAGGCTTAGGGTTTTTATTTTATACCTTGCCAAACATCTTAGAGATTGAAATTCTTTGGGCAGTAATTTACTTTGGGAAAATGACATTCTAGGCAGAAAATACAGCCACTTTTAGCCCCCAAAAGGTCTCTATATACACAAAAGAATTAAATTAATTAGGGAAGCTAATATCTGCAGGATTAGGATTCACATCAACAAGTTGAATTTACAGGAATCCCAAACTCTGTGATGCCCTAGGGACAAGGTTACTAAGAAAGACAGATTTGATGTCCTACACCACAAGCAGACTCAGACACAAAATCACTATGTAAGCCAGTCCTCCCCAAGGTTCACTACACAGTATTTGTTTCCTTATCACAAGCCTTTGAGTTAAAACAAAACAAAAAAAAAAAAACAAAAAAACCCAAAAGTGTATCTGTCTAGTGAGAGCTCCAGCTGATGTTATCATCTGTGGCAGATACTACTGATTGCCACTAACTAACTTCCCCTCCGTTTTGCTTTTCCTTCCTGATTTGGTCAAAGTGGGCAGCCATAGGGTCAGGGAAGGTGAGCCCCTCCCCATTTCCCAAAGGTAAACCATGCTTGATTGGTTCATGCCAACGTTGATCATTCCCGTTGTATTTGCCAATGGATTTAAAAGTGGGAATGTGATCAATATAAAAAGAAAGTATTTTGAGGTTTCTGGAGGAGATTCTTACCCCCAATAAGAGAGGGGATCAGTTGGGGCCACTTTTCCTTCCTTCCTGTGTTCCTGTATTTGTGTGCCGTGGTAATGAGGCGGTGATGTCCGGAAACATGGAAACCACCGCAACACCATAGGACAAAAGATAATCGTGAGGCTGATGGAACACACGGTTCTCAGAACAGAAAGGTGTGCTGCCTCACACAGCACTTTCTGTCTTCTCCCTTCTCTTTTCCTTCTGTTCCTCCAGATCACGTGCTCCAAATCCACCTCTCCCTGGCTTCTCTCTGTCTCTGCCTTCACGTCTGGCAACCAAAAGTTCCCCACAAGTGTCCACACGGTTGCCTCAGTGCAAACACTGAAACACTTAAGATTCCACATTTACCACTTTAGACACATGATTTATTAAATTTACACACTATGAATCAGTCAACAGTGTAAATAACTAAGTGGCTGTGTAATAATAGTGCTCGTTTATGTCAAATGCCATACAAAGAGCTAAAGAGTAAGTTGAAATGGTCATTGCTCTTGCGTTGTTTGTACTTCATTTGAAAAAACAATAAAACATTTTGTAAAAACTAAAAAAAAAAAATCTCACATATGCTACATATGCATTCACCACTTTTTCCAACCTCCCTCCTTCTCTCTCCTTTCCACACGCCAGTACCTTTTGGAAAGAACATTCTAATGAAAGCAAACGTCGCAGTTCTCCCCAAGGCCACTGAAGTGCTTAGCAGTACAGCTAATTGTGCTCAGTAACTATTTTTTGAATTATTTACCCCCCCCAAAAGTTAGTCCAATTAATTTATTCCAAGGAATAAATGATCAAGAAAAGGCATTTTGTCGTGGGGTAGATCAGACCTGTCATAACCCGTGGGTTGACCGTAACCAATGCGTGTATAAATCTCACACTGAGACACGCGGGGGGAAGAAATCCAGCGGCCACAGGTCTCCTCCACCATCGCCCATCTTGGGGAGAAAGACCTCGTGGGTTGCCCAGCCGGGGGTTTTAA